>JAQZBX010010939.1:0-32709 GCA_029593785.1 Cabassous unicinctus | reverse complement strand
CTGTGTTGGATAACAGAATCAGGATTCAAGATCCCTTTGCAGTTAGAAAATTAAGTTGATGTTGAATGAGGATGAATGTGAAGGCCAACTCTTAGGTTCAAAGAGTCAATTTCACAAGGGAAATATGGAGAACTGGTTTAACAGCAGCTCCTTGTGAGGCAGACCTAAGGTTTTCTTTGACCAGTGATTGTGAGCCAGTGCTGTGTCCCCACTGCTGAGAACTTGAGTTGCACAAAGAGAAGCAGAGCATCTGTGGCTGGACTGGGGAGGTCATGGGCATTTGGGGCTCCGTGCAGCCCATAGCTATGAGTGACTGGGAAAACACAGACCTCACCAGAGGGGGCAGCCTGACTTTCCGCTGAGTTGCAGAGGTTGCGGGGACCTGGGGAGGGGTCAACAGAAGTATTACCTGTCCTGGGCACTCCCAGATAATGATGGTGTGAGGAGGCAGAGCTGGCCAACAGGGACGGTCTGCGGCCAAGTTCAAGGAGGCTGCGGGAGAGGTGGTGCGTAGCGCCCCAAACGCGGTCCTCTTGGCTCCAGAGCCCTGGACTGCGACCCTGGAAGTGTGCTCCCTGAGTTGGCGGCTGCGGGAGAGCCCCGCGCCCAGGGGCCCTCGGGGGAGTCTGGCTCTGCTGCTCGCGCCGCTGGAGCTCGCAGGCGGCCGTGGATGGGTGTGTTTGGAGGGCTCACAGGACGCGGCGGCCAGCGCCCCTGCCCCCCACGATCTGCTCCCTTCCTGACTCCCTGCTGCAGGCGGCCCCTCGGGCGTGGGCTCGGAGCTGGGGAGGGGGCCCGGCTGCGGAGGAGGGGGCCGGCGGAGAGGAACGGCGCGGCCCCAAGTTTATGCTAATCTGCGCAGAGCCCGCCTCCCGCCTCCCCTCGGCGGCCCCAGCCGCGAGCAGCGCCGGCCACTCGGCGGGACGCAGCCGCCGCGAAGCGCCAGGCGGCGGGCCAGCGAGCTCCGGGGCCCGCGGCTGGTGGCGGAACCCGGGAGCGGCCAGCGGCGGGCGGACACCGGGCGGGGAGCAGCGCGCGGGGCCAGGTGGCGACGCGGGGGCCGCCATGGGCGCCCGCCGCCTGCCCGTCTGGCTGTGCGCCTTCGCGGCGCTGCTCTCGGGGGCGCAGGCCAAAGGCACCCCGCTCCTCGCGCGGCCCGCGCCGCCCGGTGCCTCCCGCTACAGCCTCTACACGACGGGATGGCGCCCGCGGCTGCGCCCGGGGCCGCACAAGTAAGCGCGGCCCGTGCCGCGGGCGGGAAGAGGGAGGGATGGGGGCCGCGGGGCACCCGCACCGCTCTCGGCCGCCCCGACCCGCGCGGGGGCGTCGAGGCACCGGGCACCAGCGGCCGCGGCGCCGAGTGGGCGGCGCCCAGGGCCGAGCCCGCGCCCCTGCCCGGGAGGGCGCCCCACGCCCCGGGAGGCTGCGGGGCTGGCGAAGAAAAGTAAGCCAAGGGGGCCTGGCGCGGCGGCTGGGATCCTGGCAGTGCCCGCGGAAACCTTTCCAACGAAGTAACATTTTCCAGCTGCGCTGTGTGCAAACCCCGGGCGCAGCGGTCCAGGTGGAGGGAGAGGAGGAAGGGCGGTCCGCGCGCAGCACGCAGGGCTCCGCTCCCCGCGCCGGGGCCTCCCATCTCTCCCCTGACCCGCCAGGTAGGAGATGGGGCCTCCTCCCGCAGTCAGCATGGCCCCAGCAATCCCCAGAGCTGAAGGGGGCTTTAGGTCCTGGGCCTGCGTTGTGGCTGTAAAGTGGAAGAGGCGTGCACAGGTGGTGGCCTTGTGCCAGGCAGCCCCTCCCCAGCTCTTTGGACCTGTGAAGGGGACTGCCGCCCCTCCCCTGCCTCCGCTTCTGGTCTTTAGCAGCCAGTGGCTTGTAAACTGGCCTCAGTCTGGCTGGTTTGGGGGTGCCGCCTGAGGCCCCATCTTGGAGACTCTTGCTGAATTCGAGAGGTAGGGTACAAGGAGAGTGTCCAGCCCATGGCTGCCCCTCAGTGAGCCTGTGCACATCAGAGCAGGCTTCTTGGAGGAAGTGGTGCAAGAACTAGCCTGACAGTGAGGAAACAGGAGCCAAGGCAGGGTCTGGAAGATTGCAGGGTTTCCCCAGGAAAGAGTAGGGGAAGGAGGAGGAGAAACATGGTTTCAAAGGAGGCACTAAATCTCAGAAGCCTCGACAGCCAAGATAAGGGGTTTGGAATCAGTGAAGGAGCTGGAGGAGCGTGAGATGTGGCAATGCTCTTGAGGGGAAATCTGGGCTGGAGCTCTCCCCAGGCAGGGAGGGCAGAGGCCTGACCCCCAGGCTCCTGCCTCAGCCCATCAGGAGGCTGGGGTCACAGAGACCAGCATTGGGGCTGGGCCCCAGGTCCACGGCTCTAGCTCTCAGCAGCTAGAAGGAGGGACAAAAGAGAGGGGTGTGGTACCCGCTAAGGCCCACAGATGGGGGAGAGGGTGGGAGCCCCAGTGAGCCTGGTCCAGCACAGATAGCTCAAGGGTCCTCCTCTCCCCTGCAGGGCCCTCTGTGCTTATGTGGTGCACAGGAACGTGACCTGCGTCCTCCAGGAGGGAGCGGAGAGCTACATAAAGGCTGAGTATCGGCAGTGTGGGTGGGGGCCCAAGTGCCCTGGGACAGTTACGTGAGTGCACTGCCATCCCACCAACCCATTGGGGTCCCTGGGCACAAGCCCCAAGTCCTTCCTTCAGCGGACAGCAGCAACACCTAGCTCCACAGAGAGTTCCTTGAGCCCCAAAAATCCCGCTCCCCGCCGCCCCAAGAGACCAGAGTGGACCAGGAGCCCTAGATGGAGGGAGCCAGGGAGGACCTAGGTTGGAGCCCCGGAGCCCACGATCGGGAGCGGGGGGACGGATGGATGGCCAGGGGGAGGGCTCAAGGAGAGAGGCAGCACAAGACAAAGGACGAAGCGACAGAGGCAGAGGGAGGGGAGACAGGAAAGAGCAGAAGGTCATGCTGGCCATGGCTAATGCCGAAGAGGGGCCTGGGCGGATGCAGGGAGAAGTCAGGCTGGGGCTTGACTGTGGGGCTGAGTGTGGGCACCTGTGGTGGTAGGTACACAGGTGACACACAAGTCCCTGCAAGGCCGCACCCAGAGAGGATCAGATGCTGTGCCTGGAACAGGTGCATGGGGGAGCCTGCCCTGCCCCACTGGGGCCTGCCCCTCCACCAGCCTCTGTGCCCAGAGCTGAGCTCACAGAGTCGGCAAGGGAGGAGTGGCAGGAACTAAGGGGATGCCCATAGGAGCCAAGAGTGGCCCCTGTGAGAGGGGCCACCTGCCCCAGCTCCAGAGTACTACCCCCACCACACTCGAAGTGTGTATAGATGGAGCTGGATGGAGAAGGTAAGAAAACTGAGGAGAGGAGGCAGTGGATCTTTGTCAGAAGTCTCCAAGCCAGAGTAGAATTTCTGATGGCAGCTTGAGCTAAAGGGATCCACGCGGGCCTGGGAGTGTCAGGGTAAACCCCTGCTAGCCTTCTCCCCAGGCAAACAGGATGGGGTGGGGTGGGGGGGCTTCTATCTGCATCCACCCTGAACCGCCCTCTGAGCCCCAGGAAGGTCTGCCCCTACCCCACTGCCCTGTCACATTAAGCCATTAAAAAGGAAAGACCGGGGAGCAGGTGTAGCTCGTGGTTGAGCACTTGCTTCCCATGTACGAGGTTCCAGGTTTATTCCCCGGTACCTCCTAAAATAAATAATAAAAAGGAAAGACCCTGGGGGTGGGGTGGGGTGGAGGTGGGGGGAGATTCAGCCTGGTGCAAGATTGGCCCTGAATATTGGCCAGTGGGAGCAAGGGCCCACAGACACAGGACAGGCTGCCACCCAGCCCCTGTCCCCTGCCCTCTGGCCCAGGTACCGCACAGTGCTCAGGCCCAAATACAAGGTTGGCTACAAGACAGTGACAGACATCGCCTGGCGTTGCTGCCCTGGCCTCACCGGACAAGGCTGCCCCGAACACCTCACTGACCACGGGGGCACCCCACCCCAGCCAGAGCCTGAGCCCCAGGTTCCCTCAGGGCAGCCAGACCCAGGCCCCAGGACCCCTCCACACAGCAGAGCGGCCCCCGGCCCCCATGGTGAGTCTGCCAACAGAGACCTTACCAGGGTCAAGTTCCCTGGGCACAGGGGAGGCAGGAAGGGGACTAAGCCAGCTGGCTGAGCTCTGGCAGGACTGGGGAAGATGCGTCTCATGCTGGGCAGGAGGGTGGTCCCCCAGCACCCCTCCCCACTGCGGAGGTGGGGCGATTCCAGCAAGAAGGTAGGCTTAGAACAGAAAGTCTCCAGCAGCTTAGGGACACCACAAGCTGAGAGGCTGGGCCAGTGACACCCCTGGGGCTCTCTCCTCTTCTCTAGGAAGGAAAAGCCCAGGGCTATTTGGTGAGCGGCTGGAACGCCTGGAGGGTGATGTCCAGCACCTGGCACAAGCATATGGTGCCCTCAGTGGCCTGGTGGCCAGCAACGAGGACCCCAGCAGGACGACTGGTGGCCCCAGGGCTCCTGCCGCCCCTGTGGGCTTCGGGGTCACCCGTGAGGGGGTTGCAGACCCGGGAGACAGAGCTAGAGGGCTGCTCACACCTCCCCTGGACGAGATCCTGAGCAAGGTGACAGAGGTGAGCAACACGCTCCAGACCAAGGTGCAGCTGCTGGACGAGGTGCACGGGCTGGCGCTCGGCCACGAGGCCCATCTGCAGCGGCTGCGGGAGGCCCCGCCGTCCCCGCTCACCTCCCTGGTACTGTTGGAGGAATATGTGGACCGGCGGCTGCACCGCCTCTGGGGGAGCCTGCTGGACGGCTTCGAGCAGAAGCTGCGAGGCTTCCAGAGTGCTTGCGACCTGCAGGTGCAGGAGGTGCGGCGGCGGTGCGAGGAGGGCCAGGCGGCCAGCCGCAGGCTGCACCAGAGCCTGGACGGCCGCGAGCTGGCCCTGCGCAGGGAGCTCTCGCAGCTGGGCACGCGGCTGCAGGGCCTGAGTGTGGCCAGCAGGGGCCGCTGCTGCGGCCGGCTGGCCTTGATCACTGCTCGCGTGGACAACCTTGAGAGGAATCTGCAGGCCGTCACCGAGGCCCACCAGGGTCACGGCGCCCCCACCAGGGGTGAGCTCACCCGGCTCTCGGCTGCCATGCTTGAAGGAGGTGTAGGTGGGCGGCTTGAGGGCCTGGAGTCCCTCAACGGGACAGAGAACAGAGTGAGTGGGTGCTGTCTGGGGATGGAGGAGGGGGCATGGGGCGCGGGAGGCCTTGGGACCGTGCTGGAGGAGCGTGTGCAGAGCCTGGAGGAGCGTGTGGGGACGCTGGCTGGGGTGCTAAGCCATGGCAGCGCCCCACCAGCCAGATCAACACGGCCCCTGGTGCAGACGGAGCTGGCCGTGCTGGAACAAAGGCTGGTTTCACTGGAGACCTCGTGCACCCCCAGCACCAGCTCAGCCATCCTAAACCGCCTCACGGCGGAGGTGAAGGCATGGCAGGGCCGCAGTGAGGCCCTTCTGCGCCAGGTGGCCAGCCACACGGCCCTGCTGCAGCAGCTCAACGGCACTGTGGCCGAGATCCGGGGGCAGCTGGCAGAAGCAGTGGGCAGCTCGCTCCAAGGCGAGATCACCCTGCTTAAAGTCAATCTGAACTCGGTGAGCAAGTCGCTCACGGGCCTCAGTGACTCTGTCAACCAATATTCAGACGCCTTCTTGGCTGCCAACACGTCCTTGGATGAGAGGGAACGCAAGGTGGAGGCCGAGGTCCACACCATCCAGGAGCAAGTCAGCAGCCAGGGCTCGCGGTTGCGGGCAGGCCACAGGCAGGTCCTGAACCTGCGGGGAGAGCTGGAGCAACTCAAGGCTGGTGTGGCCGACGTGGCTGGTGGCCTGAGCCACTGCCAGGACACAGCCCGGGGACTCCAGCATGCAGTGGGTCTCTTTGACCAGAGGGTGGCGCAAGTGGAGGGTGCTTGCAGGAGGCTGGGTCTGTTGTCCACGGGCGAAGACAGCCTGCCCACCCAGCTGCTGAGGCCCAGGGAGGGCCTGTGGGACCACGTGGACCAGCTGAACCGCACGCTGGCCCAGCATGCACAGGACATCGCCCGCCTCCGGGACGACCTCCTGGATTGCAGGGCCCAGTTGGCTGAGGTGCATCCAGGAGCGGCCGACTAGGCTGGCAGGGCAGGACCAACCCCCAGATCCCACCAGCCCCGGGGACAGCCCAGAGCCCAGCCTGCCCTGGCGTGGGTGCCACCTCAGAGGCCACCGAAGGAATGGTCGCGAGACTGTTGCGGCCACCACAACAAGTTCTTGGTGCTGCACAAGCTGGCCAGGGCAGGAGAGCAGTCGAGGAGGATACTGTGGACTCAGAGGCCATCAAATTCCACAGTCTGCAAACCGCTTTTCTGCAGACACCCCAGAGCCAGCTACTAGCAGCCCTGCAAGCCTGTTCTAAGCCTAGGTTCCCACGTGGAGGTGGTGCCCACCGGAACTCTTCTCACCCATGGCAGCTTCCCAGGGGCTGTCCCTGAACCAAGAGACCTGCCTCAGTAGCCAGAAGCCTCCAGCTCCTCACTGGTCCTTCAGGACCAAATGGAAGCACAAAGACTTGGTTGCGAGTTCTCTTTACTCCTGCTCCGCCCGCGAGGTGAGGGCATAGGCAGCTGTACAATCTCAGAGGAAAGGATTGGCTCTAAGCAATCTGTTTGGAGACCCCGCCCCACTTTATCCTTTTCCTTTCTTTCCCTCAAAGATATTTCCAGGGAACTCTGGTCCCCAACATAATCCTCTTCCATTTTTGGGGAAAATATTTTCCCCCAGGTCAGGGCCTCTCTCCAGAGAGTGGTCCTAGTGTACATCGTGGCTAGAATGAGGCCGGATCCTGGGAAGGAGGCCACAGACGGAGGGGAAGGGGTCCAGGCCTTGCCCCCAACACCCCTGCAAGACCCCAGCCCTGCCAGGATATTCAGAGTCGTGAGAAATTCAGGTATGAACACATCAGTGGACAACTTGAGAACAGGTGTTCACATCAGGCCGGCACAGGTCCACAGAGACCCTCACGCCGGGCTCTGTGGAGGCTTCTTGCCTCAATTTCTCCCACAGCAGCACGAGCCCTCCTGTGCTGTCTTGTAGGTGCCCACAGCCCTGCCTTCCGGTTTCTGGACATTCAGTATTCTGAGCTCTGCTCTGGTACTGTTGGGGAGGGCAGGTTCTGGATTAAAGCTTTTAGCCAGTCAAAAGGTATGTTCTTCACAGATGGCGGGAGGGAAGCTGAATGGGGTGTCAGGCCTGCTTCCCACAGTTCCTTGGGCAGGAGCTCTCTCAGCAGCTGTGTGAGCACTGACCTGGTTGCAGAGGCTAGGGCCCACCTGAAGGTTTGGGGCTGAGTCCTCAGGGAAGGTGTTGAGAGGAGCAAGGGGCAGCTGGGCAGGGAGGCCATGCTCCCTCAGCTCTCACACTGCCCTGCTTCAGAGGGTGCTGGGACATCCAGTGTTGGGGTGTGCATGGTGTGTGGAAACACCAGGGCACCAGCCAAGGAGAGGCAGTGATGTCTGGCTCAAGAGCCATGGGAAGGGGCCAGGGTTGATGGGAAAGACTGGTTTCCCAGAGCATAAGTCCAGGCTCCCAGAAGGAAGGGGGCAGGGGCATCATGTCCCCTTCCCAGACTCACTGCTCTCCCCACTGCTGCTTCAGGGTGGCCCCCAGGCCTTCCCTGTGCACACAGGCCTCAAGCCTTAATGGGGCCACCCTTGTCTCTCTGCCCTCTCGGTTGCATCAAGACCCCTGGGTGACAGGGACAGAGACATCACGGGCATGGAGACTCCTGCAAGGGCCCAGGTGACATACATTTAATTGCTACAGGCCAGGGCCACACTGAGGCCTGGAGCATCTGCTTCACCCCCTGCCGCTCAGCTGGCAGCCACAGCCCTGACTCCCCTTCCATGGGCTGGCTCCATGGTACCCAGCTTCCAGCTCCCCATGCCCCAGACACCCAGTCAGTTCTGGGCCAGGCCAGGGAGGAGGACAGCAAGGAGGCCCCAGGCAGCCAGGGCTGGTTCAGGCCAGGGCGTCAAGGTCTACCGCAGGCAGTGGCTCTCGCCAGTAGCAGAAGTTGCTGTATTCAGGTCTGGCCAGGTCTGTGCTGGGGCCACGGACCACGGGCGGGAAGAGGAGCTCGACCACCTCGCTGAGCCGCTCGTACCTGCGGGCAGAACGGGGCAGGCGGAGAGCCTGAGCTGCCTACGGACCACGGCTTCGACCACGGCTTCCGCCACGGCGGGCGGAGACTCCACATCATGCCTGGGAGCCCCGAGGCAAGCGACGAAGGCCCAGGCAGGAGGTGAGAGGGGGGCCCAGGGAGAGGCCGGGGCAGTGGACAGGGCAGGCCCTGGGGTCCCACAGCAGGATTTAGCTCACGTGGATTTGTGGTTCTTCATGAGCTCCTGGATGAGCTCTCCCCGTGGATTGACTGTGAAGATGCGTGACTCAGGTAGCCCCACCTGCCGATAGGCACAGACGTCCTGTGGGAGACAAGGAGGGGCCATGTGGCAGAGGCTGGCTGGGGGGGTGGGGAGGTGGCTCAGGCCAGCGACGGGACACACTCACATTGGGCCTGTTCCCAAAGGCTGCATAGAAGGGCTGTCCGTGGGGCAGAAACAGCTGCTGGATGTCACTCAGGCAGGCGATCTTGAACACCTCCGGCTTCTTCTCAATCACCTCTCTGGGCAGCCGGGGCCATGGTCAGGGAAGGGGGCCGAGGAAGGGCAGAAACCAGAGGGACTGGCAGGGTCAGTGGCCATGGCCTGCCCCAGTCCCCAGCTGCCCTGACCCGGGCTGGCAGGGGGCCTGTCCCACCCTCGGAGGGACCAGGGGCTTGCATTGTGCAGGGCTGGTTACCTGTGAAGGGCAGAGAAGAGGCTGCTGGGAGACAGCAGGATGGGGCCCTTGGGGAGGCCGCAGCCCCGTTCGCTCACCCACTGCAGGTACCCCTTGGTGAGGTCAGCCATGCCGATGGCCCGTGCCGAGCAGTACAGGAACTTGTACCCGTTTCTGGGGGAAAGAGGCACAGAGCCATCAGAAACCATCCTGTCCTCTTGGCTGCAGGCCAGCCCAGCCCCACCCTGGGACTCTGGCCTTCAAACCCAGAGGCCTTTGCAGGGGGTGACTTAGGGAGAGCAGCTGGAGAACAGTGGCCTCAGCAGCTGTCCCAGCTAGATGGAATACAGACTGTGTCCTGAGCCCACTACCAGGATGGATGAGGGCTCAGGCAAGTCTGCAGGCTTCCTCGACAGCATGAGGACCAGCAGGGGGACTCGGGTGCTGGAACACAGCCTGGGGAGAACTGCAGCCCGACAGGCAGTGTCAGTACTCCAGGCTTCTTCCCTTGTCTAGAGTAGAGAGCAGGCTGACCCGACAGAGATGCCAGCTTGTCACTCCCTCCCGTGGCCAGGGCCGGCCCTGTCCCTATCCCAACCTCAGCTACCCGGAGCAAAGGCCAGGGAGGCTCCCTGCCATGCCTCCTACCAGCGCAGAGCTCGGCCCGCCCAGGCCTCGGCACTCACAGGTGGATCTTGTGGAAGAGACTGGTGATGCCCTGGTGAGTCCAGTCTTTCCCCAGCTGGGGCAGAATGTGGCCCAGAGCATCCGACCTAGAGCCAGGAAGAGGGGGTCAGCCCAAGGCAGCCCCCGCTGCCCTCGTGCTTCATGGGTGGCCTGGCACATCCCTGCTGGGTGGGCAAACTCAGTCCCCAGCCTGGGAGGAGGGGCCTCCCTCCCTCAGCCCCACCTCCCACCTCCACACACACGGGGGAGGCGAGGCCCTGGCCGTCTGTCCCTTCCCAGAGGCCAGCTGGGGCTCACTTGGTGATGGTGCCATCGATGTCAGAGATGACCACCTTGTCATCCCACTTCCACAGGTAGATGGTGGCCTTGCAGCGGCAGGTGCCCTGGTACTGGGTGGTCACGCTGAAGACCACGTCGTTGGCGCCGTCCTGCAGGTTCAGGCGCCGCTGGGGCGGGGCAAGGGGGGGGGGGAGTTGTGGCCGCCTCGCCCACACTGTGGCCTTCCATCCCCACAGGTGCTCACTCTCCTCTTCCTCCCAACCCAGGGAACCTTCCCAAGTTCGTCCAAGGCAGCCACACACAGACACGCCCCTGGGCAGAGGGTGGCTGTGAGGAGGGGGGGTGGAGTACAGAGTCCTGACCTCCCTTCCCTCCTCTGAGATGACACCCAGCTTTCCCAGGAGGCCCGAGGCTGGCACTGCCCTTGGCAGGGAGAGACTTCACCCCACAGGTGAGGGCCCTGCGGGGACGTTCACAGGCAGCCCCCTGCCTAGGGCTAGAGCTCGTGTGTCAGCCTTCCCCTAAAGGGGCACCTGGCCCCGCACTTGGTCCAGGGAGCAGGATCAGGGCTGTGCTCGGCCAAAGCCAATGGCCAAGGCTTCAGGCCCCAATAACCCCAAGTTGGGTGTGAGCCCCCAAGTACCAGGCAGATCCTGCTCTGTGCTGGGCTGCCCAATCCCCCCAGGCATGTCCCTAACCATGCAGCCCCTAGTCACTGAACTCGGAGAAGGTGTGACTCGGGGGACTGGGTTAATCGAACCCTGCAGGGCTGTCATGAGCATTAGATTCCTTTAGTGCAGCCTCTGAGGACAGAACCAGAGCCAGCTGGCCCACTGTGGTGGACATTTTAGGACAACACATGAAAGGAATTTTTCAGTCATAGCATCTGACAGAGAAATGGGCTGGCTTGTGCAGTAGTGAGCCTCCTGCCCCTGGAGGTATCCAAGCAGAGGTCCTCAGGGAGGCTGCCATGGGGGATGGGTTCTGTCTATGGCCAATACACGTGTAGCCCCATGGAGCTGCTTCTTGGCCAAGCCCTGAGGGACTCGGACAGAATTAGCTCAGCCTGGCCACCTCTGCACACCGCCCCCTCCCCATGCACACACTTACGATCTGCTCGGAGGAGAGGCGGAGGGACTTCTTGTAGGTAGGAGTGTAGGCTGGAGGTGACAGTGGCAGGGAGGGGGCCTCGAGGATCACAGGGCTGTCTGGGCCGTCGTCCTCACTGCTTAGGCTATCCGCCTTCTCCCTGCAGGCGGCCCGAGCTCTCAGGCCATCGCCCCCAGCTGAAGGCCCTGCACACTCAGCAGACCCTCACCCAGGGCCCAGGCCACGTCCCTGTCCCTCCAGAGACCCCTTGCTCCAGTCACCGCCCACACGGGGTGATGGCAGACATGGGGCGCTGGCTCTCAGTCCCCAGCCAGGCCACCGACCCTCAGTGTCCTCTCACAGCCAGGGTCACGCCAGTGCCTGCCTTGGAGATGTTGACCTGAAAAGCCCAGGAGTGCTTCCTAGGATTTATTTCCAGTCCCGCCTGCTTTGGCTTCGGTCAGCCCATCCTTGGTTACCCCCCACCCAACCTCGGGTGTTCTGGGTCACTTCAGAGGTGAGAGAAGGAAGCAAGTCAGCTGTCCCCTGCAGGCCCCTCCTGAATAGGGTGGCCTTGCATGGGCCTGGGGTCTGGGCACTGTTCCAGCTCTGCCATTTCCTGGCTGGGGGACCTTTGGTGTGCCTCTAGGGCAGTTTTCCCATCTGTGAAATGGGGACTTTCTCAGGGAAAAGAAGGGGTGCAGAAGCGCTTGGGGAGGGACAAAGAACCGCACTGGGGAGGGGGCTGGCTCCACCCCACCCCACCAGGGAGCTCTGCCCCAGGCTCCAGCTCCAGCTGCAGGGGCGCAGCCAGGAGGTCCAGCTCACCCCTGCTGCTCCCTGTCTGTGGTCTTCTCCCTCTGGGAACTGCACTGTGGGAAGGAAGAACATCCGTCGAATGGACCCGTCCCCTGCCCTGTGCTGGCCCCACCCCACAATCACGACCACCCACCTCCTCAGCCGGGAAGTCCCTGCGTCGCCAGGAAAACCACCACCGCCCACCCTTCCGGGGCATCTTCTCCTTCTCCAGCTTGTCCACGGCGCTCTGTGGGTGGATGAAGGCCATGGCATTTTTTTCCTACTTACACTGTCTTTGGGGCCTCCCATAAGGCCAGAGTCTGGGGTCAACCCTAGAGGCAGGTGCTGTCAGCATCTGGAAGCTGAGGACACACACATGCCTCCATCCTGGGATTCCAAGCAATGACTCTTGGAGCTATGCCCAGGAGACCAAGAGCCATTCCTGCACCCCCCACCCCCACTGCAATCCTGGCCCTGTAGCTTTAGCCCAGTCTCAGCCTGGCCTCGAAATCCTGTGAGGCCCTTACCAGAGGAGATGAAAGCAGTGCATTGGGAGTTTCTCTGATCAAGTGGCAGCAGGAAGAACAGACAGCCTATAGCCAATAATTCCTTCAGCCTCCAAGACCTACACCAGCAGCCTCCTAAGGTCAACGGTCCTCTCCCATGAACAGCCTCCCTCTCTGTATGTTATCATCTCTTTCTGGCTGGGGCAGCAGGACCTTGTAAGTGCTCATTCGATTTGTGCTGGATAACCCCAGGGAGAGCCCAGGCCAAGGCCCACCTGGGAGCCACATCAGCAGCCTACAGTGCCGAAGGGGGAACCCCAGTCAAGAAGACGGGCTTGGAGGGGGTCAGCCAGAGTGCCCACAAGAGCAGGGAACAGGCCTGGGGGAGTCTTTCAGGAGCTTCAGGTGGTGGGTCTGTCTGGGTGAGACAAGGAGAGCCAAGCAGGGGTGTGACTCCCTTCCTTCCCACAGGCCCTAGAGGTCCTAGCTCAGACCCCAAGACAGCCAGGAATGATGGGGGGACGAGCTGAGTGTCACCAAAGGGAGGCACCAGCTATCAACAGCTGATTGGTGATGTCCTTTGGCAAACCTAACCAAACCGAGAACACCGGGGCAGGTGCAGGCCAGAGGGCCCTGTCCACCAAGAGTGAAAGAAGGTGGCCCAGAAGGATCAGGGAGGCGGCTCTGGGAGGAACCGAGGAGGCCATGTTCCTACCTCCAGGCATCTGCACATACTGCTCCCGCCCCTCACCTGCTCAGGTCTCTGCCCAGCGAGCACTTCCTCAGCACATGTCCCTGTTGTAGGTTCTCAAAGTTCCCCAGATCTCCTTCCCAGCCCTCACATTTGAGTTTTCTATTCATCTGGGTGAGTCTTTGATTAACTCCATCTTCCTATGAGAATGGGGACTGCTTCTGTTTGGTTCATGACTGTCCCCAGCCTGAGCCTGGCACATAGTAGGTCCTCGACCAATGTGTGTTGATAATGGGAGCCAGGTCCCCAAATCCAGCCTGGAGGGGTGCCCAGGGTGAGGTGAGGAGTGGGGTCTCTGTCTCCAAGCCTCATCCCCTAGATCCAGAAACCACCTATTGAAGGCATGTCCCGTGTAGGCATCTGTCAAGTGTGTATCACCCTCTGGCTTGCCCTGAGCTCCTCTGACATAAAGGCCAAAGTCCAATAGGATTCAGTTGTGGCAGGAAACCAGGGAAGAGTAGGACTTTGTCCACCAAAGACAGGGGCAAAGCTGGGAGGAGGACCTTGCAGTCAGCCAGCCCAGGCCCTGGGTGCCCTCTCTGTCTACCCTTCACTACCTACCAAGAGGCCCCCACCCCAAGGCTTTGGCCACTCTCCACTGTAGGCCAATGGTGTCCTAACCATTACCTTGGGCAAGTTCTTCTGGAAAGCTTGCAGGGAGAGGATCATGGGGGCAGCCACAGCCCAGTTGTAATGCCTGGAAAGAGAGATCGGGCTGTTGGGGACCTTGGAAGGTGGAGAGACTCTAAGGCCTCAGGAGCCCAGCTCTGCTACTCACTTCCCGTCGACTTTCACCACGAGATTTGGGTCGTCCAGGAGGCCAGGGTTTTCGGTGAGGTCCTGGTAGGAGACGACATGCTGGTTGAACTTCTCTGGGCATAAAGGCAGAGGGTGAGGGTTAAGGGTGGCACAGCCCATGTGATCCGCTGCCCCGGTCCTCCTTGCTCCCTGTGCTCCACCCCATAGACATCCTGCTGGTCGCCCCTCCCCCCCAGGCACCTGCTCATCCGAGATTCCTATGGTCAGAGCTTAGCACCGAGCATGTGCCGCACAGTGAATGGGGAAGGCCCAGCCCTTTTTGGCTAAGTGAGACCCACAGAGGGCAGAGGATGGCAGGGAGGTCCAGCCTAGCCTCGTGCCTCTGCTGCCACCACTCTCCGGGGTCTTTGCTGCCCTCCCTCGTCCCCCAAGCTTAGAGCCAGTCCTCAGAAGGACTTGGCCACAGTCATACCTACCTGGGTTGATGTCCCGGCTGTCAGCCAGTCCACCACAGAGGGACAGTGCTATCATGTCCACTGTGTCTGGAGCAGGTTCTGGCACGAGCCCAGGGCTGGGGTCCTGCAGGGGCTTCTGGCTGCTGGGGTCACTCCACCTCCTGGTCCCCAGCCCATAGTCACTGGGGGCAGAGGGGCCAGTGCTGGCATGACTACAAAGAGGCTGGGAGGAGGGTCCCCTCCCCACTCCTCCCAGGCCCTTGACAAGGTCCCCTGACCCCAAGATACCCCAGCCACCGGAACCCAGGCACCTTCGTGGGAAGTAAAGGGCTGCATTCTCAGAGTCCAGGGAGGGAAGGTCGTCGAGATAGATGTCACTGGGGCCCAGGTGCTGGCTTCTCTTCAGGGAACCTGAGGGCAGAGGAGGAGACATCTGTGGCCCTAGTACGTGCTCAGGGCTGCATGCAGTGTTTGGCCTCTTCACCTCCAGACCCTCGAATGCAGTGCTGTCTGATGGAACTTTCTGCGATGATAGAAATGATCTATAGCCGTGCAGCCCAATATGGTAGCCGCCAGCCCCGTGTAGTGGTTGAAATGTGGTTGGTACAAGGCAGAGAAACCGGGTTGTTAATTTCATTTCATTTTAATTACATTTAACTTAACTTGAAATGGCCACATATAGCCAGTGACTCTGGATTTAGACAGTGCAGGCCTCGTGCCATCCCACCACTCTTAGGCCAAGCCCAGCTGTGAGGCCAGGAATGTTCTGGCCTCTGCTCATGGCAGCCGCTCAGTTCCTAGAACAGAAACCTCAGGCCTGGGGCCTTGGCACATGCTGTTTGCTCTGCCTCACTATCTCTTCCCCCTTTCTTCCCTCGGCTGGATCTCTACCTTCCACACCACCCACTCAGAGAGGCCTTCCCTGACCGTGTGGTTTAAACAGCCCCCGTCCCCACCAGCACACACATCCTAATCTCCTCATTTACATGTGCGTCATCTTTCTCTCCTCTAGGCCATGAGCCCCATGATGGACTGGTCCCAAACACAGTGCCTGGCACACAGTAGGTGCTCAAAATGTGCTTGAAGTCCCAGCGTCACTCAGCACTCAGGGGACAACCTGAGGCTGGGGGGGCAGTGGGCGGGGCCCAGGTACTCACCTTTCCTCCTGAAGACCCCCACTGGCTGCCCTCTAGGAGCTGGGCTCTCCAGAGCAGCCCAGCTCCAGGATTTAGAGACACGGGGCAGGCTCGTGTGCCTGGAGCTCTGGGGCTGGGCTTCCTCACTCTCTGGGGTGGGGAGAGGGGGTCCCACCAAAGAGGAAGACTCTGCATCAGGCTGAAGCAAGTTGGTGCCAGCCCCAGTTTGCAGGATCGGGGATCCCCGGGGGTCCACGCCAGCCACAGAGGCAGACGGGGTGCTGGGCCCTCCTCGAGGAAGAGAGGTTGTCCTGGCACTGCCTTCAGGGACCATCGAGGACTCGGGCTGCTCAGCCTTGGCCACCTTCAGGTAAACAAATGGAGGGAGACGGGCCAGTGCAGTTCCTGCCTCCCACACCCCAGGAAGCCTTGGGGAGGTGTCCCGAGGCTCGGTCACTCCAACCTGACCCACAGGGGCCATGGAGCTCCTGGAGACAGCGATGGGGGCAGGCCTGGAGGAGCTCACCTTGGGCAGCCTCCCCCAGGCCCACTGCATATGGGACTCAGCTCTCAGGGGGCTGGGTTCTGGGGTCCGCAGCTCCAGCTCTGAGTCGCTCTTCGGGGATGTGAGCCCACCTGACATGAGGCTGCAGGAAACAAGAATTCAGAGGCCCCCAAGACAGCCTGCCTCCCCCTGTGCCCACTCCAGCTTGGGAAAAAAATATTTTCAACATGTATGTATGCTTATGTTGGATCCAAAATATAGAAAGAATATGTAAAGATATTAGGAATTTATAAATATGTAAAGAACCACAAAGCAACAATAAGAAGGCAATCCAATAAAAACCAAAACAAAGAAACAAAGGCAGGCAAAAGATTTGAACTTTACAAAGAAAAAATACCAATGGCTGGTAAGCACATTAAATGTCAGTCATCAAAAACATGCAAATGAAAACTACCGTGAGAACTTGGTCTGGAGTCCCGGCCCTAGGACTCTCACCTGGCCTGAGGGGAACACTCCCCATCTGAGTGGGGATAGATGTCTTTGGGCTGCGGCGAGGACTCCCCTTCTGACTGGACACTGCTAAGGGGCCACAGGGAGATGGTCACTGATGGGATGGGGTACCGGAGCCTGCAGGCCGGGGGCTTGGGAGACCCAGAGAGGCCAAGGGCTGGCCCAGGTCCACACAGCGTCAGTAGAGGGACCAGAGCTCCAAGCCTGGTTGGCAGCCTCACCCCCACGGCCCCCACCTGGTGCCTAACCACCCTGGGGGCTCCGGCCTCGGCTCTTCCAGCAGGGACAGCTCGCTCTCCGTGCCGGCCTCCAGCTCCTCGGAACTCGAATAAGCTGCCACTGCACCCTCCTTGCGCCTGGGCTTCCTCCGGCGGCGCCTCTTCTTCCGCCCCGTGGCAGCCGGGCCTGCCACCGGGGGGTGCTCGAGCTCGCTGGCTGTGCCCGGCTGGGAGTCCGAGGGGAACCCAGGCAGGCCTCCCCAAGGGATGGGCGAGGTGCACAGGCAGGGAGGCATGTGTTCCTGGGGAGCAAACCAGGGCAGAGCTGAGGGAGCCAGGGCTTGGGGTGGGGGGCACCCTTGTCACCCACTCATCCTGAGCCCTGCCTGAGTCCCAGGCCCTGGAGGGGTCAGAAAGCCAGCAGTGGAGGATGACAGCTTTGCAGCTGCTGGCCTCAAGCTCCCTAACAGATAAGGCAGCCCCGAGCCCACAGAGCCACCCCACACCCCGGCAGCCCAGGGTGCTGCACCCACCGCACTGCCCCAAGCAGAAACCTGAGTGTCAGCCTCTTAGCTCCTCCTCTGCCCACATCTGGCACAGCAGACACCTACGTCTCCTTCTGCCCACACAGGCCTGAGTTCCAGCAGCACCGAGCCAACACCAGACCCCGAACAAGCCACACTTGCTTTCCAGCCCCCTAAGCCATTCCTCAGCACCTTGCTCTCCAAGCTGCCCGGGAAAGGAGAATCCCCAACTTCCCCGGGAATTAGAATCTGCCAACCCCCACCTCTGGGCTCCAAGAGCCTATGACAGAAGCCCGAAGCCCCTGCCAGTGGGGTGCCCCCAAGTGACAATGACAAGTCCCAAGGCCTCATCCAGAAGGGACACCAGTGAAGGGGAGGGGCAGGTCAGGTGAGGACAGGGGCACTCACCTCATCGCTCCCCAGCTCCTGGACAAAGAAGGCCTCCCCACTGTCCCCCAGCTTCATGTGCAAGTCCACCGGCTCTCCATTGATCTCGATGTCTACCTGCAGTTGGGCGTGGAGGGATGTGGGAGGGAGGGGGAGACTGGTACCCACCTCAAGCCCCCACTCCCAGTCCACTGGCCTCCTAGCGCACCCCTGAAGCCCAGCTCCTGGCTGCCCCAAGCACTGTGCTTGCTGGAACTCTCTCCCCCAGGCCTTGGCGTGCCTGGCTGTTCCCCTCCGTGAGGTGTCTGAATTCCTCATCCTCAGAGAGGCCTATGTCGAGCCCTCCGTCACCTCATCGTTTGAGCTTTACTGCACACATCACTGTCTCAGTTAACTGGCTGACTCCTTTGTTTCCACGTTCCCCTTTCTCCCACATCCCACAAAAACAGGAATGTGAGTTGTTGTGTCCCCAGCCCCTGGGATGGTACCCAGATATGTATCTACTGCACGGAAAATGGAAAGGATTACCATTTACCGAGCTCTTCATATAGTGTTTTATATAGATTATCTGATTTAATCTTCACAAAAAACTCTTGCAGTTGCTCCTGTCGTAAGCTCCACTTGACAGCTGAGGATCATCAAGACTAAGGAATTTGCTGGGAAGCGGCCAGGCAAGGAGAGGAACCCAGAGAGGGAAGTGCCCTGCGGAGGCGGCCACCTGGTCCCGGCAGCCAGAGGGGCAGTAGGCTGCTGGCCCGGCACCACCCACACTCTTAACCACTTAGCTCTATCAGGGTTCTGGAAAGTTCACAGTTCTCCTTCCAACTTGGGTCCACCAAACCTTGCTTCAAATAATCTCTGTCCAGTTTGCCTGAGCCCAGTGAAGACAGTGTGCTTTGTTAAGGCAGAAGAACTAACCTCTGAGTGTCACCTGCATACTTGGCCCTGGCACAGTGTTCTCAGCACTCATTTAACTCTCCCAGACTCTCCCACCACCCAGGCGGATGAGACTGCACCCGTCTGTACAGGTGAGGTGACCAGGCTCAGAGACGTGGAGTAACTTACCAAGACCACACAGGTAAGGTCTTAGTAAATTGGAACCAGGCCTGATGGGCCCCAATACTGGGGCCTGCCCCACGGTGCCGCTTCCATGGAAAAACGGGCACCCTCCAGGACCTCTACCCACAAACCAACGAAAAACCTTCAAGGAAAACCCCCCAAAAAAGGGAATCGTGTCCAGAAGACAGATCTCCACTTGAGGGAGGCCCGAGCCCCTCTTGAGAGCTCGGAGGCTGCCCTGGCTTCGAAAGCCCACCGCGCAGCAGCCCATCCCTGGCACTCACCACCTTCTCCCGCGACCGCAGGACGCCCAGCTTGCCGAAGCGCACGTGGAAAGGCGAGCAGCGGAAGGAGCCGTCCAGCTGCCTCACGACCAGCACGTCAATGCCACCGCTCAGTGTGGCCGGGTTTAGGCCCCGATACAGCTCCTTCATCGTCCCGAACACCGTCTCTGCCAGCTGCCCCACGTAGTTCATGGCTGGTGCTGGAGTCTGCTGCTGTGGACCAGCCTGCCCAGGCCACCCTGCCTACCTAGTGCCCGGCCTTGGACACCTTCAAAAGGGCGGGCAGCAGCCACAAAGTGCAAGGTGTGCCTGTCAACGTGGGTTCTAGCCACAAACCAGCTGTGGGAGCCTTGGAGAGGCGCTTCCCTTCTCCAAAGGCCAGTCTCCACACCTGTAAAATCACAGTGCCAGGTAAGGCGACGCCAAGGTGCCTCATGCCTCTAAATGCTGTGACTAAGGATAATGACACCAGGGCTCAGTGGGCATGGCTCCTCCCATCTCCACAGCAAGCCTGTTGCTATTCCTGTTTACACTCAAGCCAGCCGAGGCTCAGAGAGGTGCAGTGACTGCCCAGGGTCTCACAGCTCGTCAGCAGAGGAGTGGGGATTCAAACCCAGGCCTGCGTGGCTGCAGAAGCTGCAGTGGGAACCACTAGGAGGACCCATGTGTGGAAACCTCCTCTCTGGGGTGCCCGTGGGAACGGCTTCATGACATTCAGGATGTCAGACCTAGTCAGGGCCCTGCCAGAACCGGGCAACAGCCCTGAAGGCTGATCTTCTCACCCTCAAGGGTAGGGAAGAGGGGTCTCTGTTTTTTCCATCTGAGAAATGGGTGCAGCCATCTTGCTGCCTCCTGGTCCTAGGAGTTAGAAAGGGTCTTGCTGGGTCACCCTAGCTGATTTGTTGGGGGCCAGAAGTGGGGGCACCCCAAGGACCTCAGACTCTGCCCAGCCCCCTTCTTGGGGTTAGATGCCCGAGGCAGGGAATCCCCTATGGCTGGGGGTAGGGGAGAGCTTCCAGCTGAAGGCTCCAGACTCCTTTCTAATTTCCCTGGCAGGAAGCCCCTCCATGGTCCACAGTCTGGTCCGGAAGCTCCAGGCCACAGAATTCTCAGCCCCAAGTCTCAGCTCCGAATCCCACTTCTCAGACCCACATTCAGGCCTTGGGCCTACCGGAGCTGCCTTTCTTCCCCTGGCCGGCCAGACTGGTCCCTCAGCCCTCCCACACCAGGCAGGGCCAGGTGAGCCAGAACAGGAGGCTGTAATGACTGCAGGGGGCGGGGGGTGGGGGAACCAGGGCTGTGATGAGAGACGCCTCCAAGCTGGCGTGGTTCCCATCAAAATCACCCAGCCGCTGGGCCTACTGTCCCCCTGGCTGCCAGGCGGCCACCTGCGCAGGGCACTTCCCTCTTTCTGAGCCTGCATTAGAAGGCCCTGGAGGACCGCCCACCACACAAGACCACCCCTCAAGGAGGAGAAGCCACTAACCCAAGCCTTGTTGGCTAACAGGCCATTGGGGGGCGGAGGTGGGGTGGGAAGGAGGGGGGAAAGTGACTCAGATCCAGGTCTCCTGACTACACCACAGGCTCGGTCCACGCCACACACCTGAGCTGCCTGCAGGGGGCAGCGCAGCCCACCCCCACCTCTGCATAAGCCTGTACTGCTGGCAGCTCACGATGTGGTCCACGGGCCAGCAGCAGGGCATCACCTGCGAGCTCAGCAGACACGTGGACTCTCAGGCCCAGCACTATGAATCAGCAGCTGCAGTTGAACAAGACCTCCAGGTGGTTCCTGTACCGCTTCCGGTTTGAGAAGAATCGCCTTAATGTTCACAGTCCACGGCTTCCCCCTGGGGGAGCCTAAACGACAAGCCTCCCACGCACTTCTCAGATCAGCACTTCTCAGATCATGTCCGCCTCCCGCCTGTCCCGAGACGGGTGGAGCGGTGAATTCTTCTGGTCTTCACCAGAGCCTCACAAAAACGAGGCATGATTCAAATTTTATTCCAAGTGAGAACTTGGGATAAAATGACTCTTTGGACCCTTAAAATGGCACTCAAATTCAATAAATATTTGATTCGCAAGGCACCTACTATGTGTTAGGTGAACATTTCCACTTTGGTTTCTCCCAGCCTAACACTGAACTCTGTGAATATAGGTTTGGGGAGATAGACTGACCACAACAGAAATTTGGTGAGTGGGGCTCCAGACCACTGTGCTCAGGAAATGCAGAGAGAACTCTGGAAGCTTCCGGGAACAAAGGAGCAGGCATAGGAGGGGCAGGCCAGAGGTGGGGGCAAAGGTCTGTCCCGTTGGAGGCCCAGGCAGGGGGGCTCAGCCTGACCGCCCTGCTGAGGATGAAAAGCTGGGGAGGGGAGAGCAGGTGTAGGCTCTGTACTAGCTTGCTCTAGCATAGGATTTCTTAACTTTGGCATTGCTGTCATCCGGGGCCCAGATTTTTCTTTGTTGTGGGGGATTGTGCATTGTAGGATGTTTAGCAGCACTCTGGGCCTTTGCCAGCAGCACCCCTTCCCAGCTGAAACAACCAAAACTGACGCCAGACATTGCCATATTCCCCTGAGGGGCAAAATTGGCCCAGGCTGAGGATCAATGATCTAGTAAAAAGAGCCAAAGGGCAGAGATGGCCCCCAGGGGACACTTGGGCCCTACCGCATCCACCCATGAAGTGTTCTCAGGTGAGTAGCTTGCTGGCCTCAGTTACCCCTTCTATGAAAGAAGGTCTCAATTTTTCAGAGGCTTTTCAGCGCTAACGTCATGGGAATCTAGAATTCTTTCCTCTTCCTGCTCCCCTGACCCCATCAGTGGATGCCCCCATATCTGCCTGCTCAGCATTTTGGGGGCTTCTTGTAAGCCAAGCCCTGGCTCCTCCCCAAATCCCTACCCATCTCTGAAAGCCTCTTCTCTCCCCAGGACGCAGCCCTGCCTCCTGGAGCTTCTCCACACGGAGGAGCAGCTCTGTTTGGAGCTTCTCTACTGCCCTTCACGCCCTAAATAGCATATCTAATGTCAAACGCCTCATCTTCCCCGCTTTCCCCTCCCAAGCACTCTGAATCCTTTCCCCCAATTTCCTGCTCATCCGGCCCCTCATCCTAGGCCAGTGCTTTACTACCAAATGCCCAGATGAATGGCGGCAGGGCCTGTGGGTAAGGGCATGAGGCTATCTGTGTTCTAACCCCCACCCTGTCACTTGCTGTGACACCTTGGGCAGGTCACTTCACCTCTCTGAGTCTGTTTCAGCCCCTAAAATGGGGATAATAGCACCTACCTCCTAAGGCAGGTGTGGGTAATTAATGAGCTAATTCAGGCGAGGCACTGGCACGCAGTAAGTGCCTAATACGTGCTATTTAGCAGCAGCGTCGTCGTCATCATGACAGTCCCTGGGCTGCGGCCCCACTCACCAGGTGGGTCCTGGGGGTGAGTCAGACTCCACAGATACACACGCCCTTGCCTGCAGCTGAGGGTTTACACTTCTGAACTTGGCATTCAAGGCCCTGAACAATGCGGCCGCACTCTTTGCAGGGGGACTCCAGGCAGGCTTCACAGGAGGCCTCCCCCCAGCCTCAGACCCTCTTCTGGGAACATCCAGAACTCGCAGGGCAGGGAAAAACAACTCCACCCCAGGGAAGCCAGAACAAGCCTCCCAAGTCCAAGCTCTGCTTCAGGGCTCCCAGATTTGGGGGATAAGGTTCCCATATCAGAGGGAGCAGGGAGGGGAGAGCGTGCCAGCCCGGCTCCCCAGCAGCCTCCTTCTCCCCGTCTGATCCGCCCAGCCCCAGGGCAGGCCAGGCAAGGGCAGACCCTGTTTTGCAACTCAGTGCCCGCTAGGGTAGGAGCCGACCCAGCCTCCCCTGCCTCCAGATCCCTTGAGAGGGACGGACTGGGATGGGTCCCTCCAGCCCTGCGTTGCCACCTGGTGGCTGGAAGTGGACTCAGACCCACACACAGGAAGAAACCAAGGTGGGATGGCAGGACAGAGGGTTGACGGGAACTCTTTTTCCCGTCGCAAACAGGGTCCTACCTGGGGCTCGGCCCACTGGGCCTCCCGGACCCGGAGCTTCGCCTCACCTGTGTGCACTGGCGCAGCAGGTAAGTGTCCTTGGCCTTCACACTCATTGGACGCTTCCGGCTCCTCGAGGACTGGGTGAGATCCCGGCTCCGCCCCTCCCACGAGCTAGGTGCGGCCTGCTCCGGCCCCAATCCGTCCAGGCTCCACCCCCCGAAAAGACCCCGTCCCCGCCCCGTCCCCGCCCCGTCCCCACCCACTAGGGCGCTCTTTCTCCCACAGAAGCTGGGATGGGGCCAGGATGCAGGCTCCGCCCCATGCAGGCTCCACTCCCGGCCCCGCCCCGCGAGACGGACTGACCCTGCGGCCCGCCGCCTGCCCCAGCGCCCGGAGCAGCGAAAAAGCCGGGACTTGGGAGTCGCTCAGACCTGGGCCTTCCCGACTCTGCTTCCTGCTCGTTGAGTGACCTCTCTGAGCCGGTTTCCTGCTTTGTCGTAGGGAAGTAAATGACAGGCTCCTTGCAGGATTTTCGAGATGACATGATATGACGTTTGTGAGGTGCCTGGCACCCAAGGATCCCCTCCTCGGGGCCGCCTTCCCTGACTTCCCCAGACTGGACGGGATCCTCGAGTCATGCACTCAGTCCACAACTGCAATTTTATATTTGCTTATGTTCAACTCCGCATTTAAATTTATGCTTTGTGAGAGCAGGCGCCTGATTGGTGGTGTCCATCCTCACTCCCCAGCGCCGGGCACAGTGCCTGGGCATACAGCAAGAGCTCAGGAATTGCCTGCTCCTCCTTTCCGTCCATCGGACGGTCGCTCTGGTGAGCGGGAGCGGGCTCAGTATCGTCGCTGGCCAGCAGAGGGCAGCGGTACCCAGGCTTCTCGCCCAGCCGCGCTCCGGCTCCGCCTGCGTGCGCCCAAGTTGTCCCTGCCGCGCCCAGGTGCGCGCGTGGCTCGGCCCAAGGAAGGGTCCATCGGCCCGCGTTGCAAGGGCCAAGCCTGGGCCAGGGAGAGCTTTTTCTCTTTGTTTCTGTGGTTCACGGCCTGTCTTGTATCAAAGACCCTCCCTGACAACCCGAGAGGATGTACCACCTCAGCGCAGAGGATGCACTGAGAAGCATCCAGATCAAGAGGAATGTCCCCCACCCGCTCGGGACCTGAGGTAGGTGGAGGAGGCTCAGTCATTAGGTCGGCAGGGGCGAGGCTGATTCCTGTGGCGGCAGGAGGTGGAAGGAGTTTGCTGTAAAGGCACTGAGGGAAGACGTGGAGGGGTGGGGCCGCACTGGCAAAGCTGGAGAAGGTGCTGGGCGGTGGGGAGTAAGAGGTGGCCACTGTTGTCTGTGGACCCAAGGTGATAGGGCCTGGTTGGCAGTGACTGACCCCAGTTATCCTCACTTTGGCAAATGGAATTTGGTGCCAGTCCTGAATCCGGGCAGTATCTGGCTGGTATTCCAGAGGGGCCCTGTTGGGAGCAGAGGGCAGTGCCATGCCACAAAGATGTCTGTGACAGCATTATTCATTACGGTGAAACGCTGGAAACCTCCCGGGCAACAGGATTTCCTCAAGGGAGCCTGGAATGGAAGGTGAGAGAGGTCAGACGTTGGGACTACCCACGCCACAGTCACCCTACCTCTATGAGCCTCAATTTCTTCATCAGTTTCACTGGAGATCAAACCTACCTTGTAGACTTTTATTGTGAGGATTAGCAGGGTGAACTGAATTCTCAACCTTGACTGCACATGGGAGTCAATGGGGTGCTTTGACAAATACTGATGCATGGGTCGCACCCCCAGAGATTCTGTTTTACTTGGATAGGATGTGGTCTGGCTGTCGTGTGCAGCCAAGGCCGAGGACCATTAATCTAAGTGAAATGCTGAACGCGGTGCGGGGCACACACTGGGCTAAGAGGGAGCACAAATTGTTGTCACAGTTCCTTTCAGAGAAAAAAAAAAAAGCTGATACAGAGGTTGTTGCAGAAATTGAGATTTCTTGCAGTCTTGTTTCTGTAATTCTTTGAATGATCTGGGATTTGATGACTGTGGGGGGGGGGCGGGGAGACAGAGGCAGCTCTAGAAGCTTGGTTCTTCTCAACACCCAGTTGAACTGAACGAAGCAGAGATTATCGTGCTCCAGCTTGCAGTTTACATCAACTGAGACAACTTCGAGGCATCCTTTGCGTGTGCAAGCAGCATGGGCACCTGTGTTTGCCCATTTCTGGGGTTAAGGGTAGAGGCCGTTTTCTCCCTCTCCCTGGGTACACTTACCAGGTGGGTCTATAACCGCCAGCAGCTGTTTGTTCCTTATTAACCCAAGAGCGCAGGTGGCAAAGTTCCTTCTCTATGGGACTTGGTAGCCGCAGGTGCTTTGGTTTAGTACTGTTCCTCCTGCCTGGGCCTCTTCTCTACTTGCTGGACGAGCCTGGTATGCTGTTAGAGGACCTGCTCGCCCAGGCTCCAGCTGGGCTCAGGACTGGCTGCCAGGAACAGCTGCTCACCTAGTCCTGGTGGCCTCACTGGAGATGAGAAGGCAGGCAGAGGAGGCTGGGGCTGGCTGCCTCCAACATGCAGGCTGTGAGGGGCAGGCAGCCAGTGTCTGGCGGGGGTTGCTAGCTCTAGCAAGTAAAAATACAGGATGCTCAGTTAAATATGAATTTCAGATACACTAAAAAAATTCATTGTTTATTTGATATTCAAATTTAACTGGGCATCCTGTATTTTTATTTGCTAAATCTGGCAATGGTATTCCTGGCCAAATAGCCAAGGAGAACCCAGCATGAGGGACTTGCTGCTGGCTGAGGCCTCCTGTCCAACACTGCCACATTCAGCTTCCGTCTGTCACTGCCCTGCTCTACAATTGTACATGGCTCCCAGTTGCTCCCACGGAACAACCTGGACTCTCTGGCTGCTATGCTGGGCCTGAGCTATTCTGCCAGCCCTGCTGACCTGCTTGGACCCTTTCCCATCTCTGTTCCTGCGTACATTTTCCCAGCCTAGCTTCTCTTCTGCCCACTCCCAGGGACAATTGCCAACACTTATTAAGCACCTACTGGGTGCAGGTGCCATGCTGAGTTCTTCACTTGCATTATCTCATTGGATTCTCAGGAAACCCAATGCTGTAGGGACATAGTTATCATCCCTTTTATTGCTGAAGAAACTAATGCTCTTAAGATAGTGAGTCTCAAAGTATGGTCCCTGGACCAGGATCAGCCTTACCAGGAACTTTCTAGAAATGCAAATTCTCAGGCCCCATGCCAGATTTACTAAATCAGAAACTCTGGGGGTGGGACCCGGCAACCTGTGTTCTAACAAACTTCCCAAGAGATTCTTAAGGACAGACGGGAAGTTAGACAATTGCGATGTAAGGCAATGATGGCTGTGGTGGGGCAAGCCCAGGAGCCCATAGCAGGACTGGAAGGGAGAGGTTGGAAAGACTTTCTCAAATAGACATCTAAGCCTTAAAAACTAAGTAGGAATTAGATGAAGACAGGTAGGGAGGGTGTTCTAGACAGAGGATTAATTTGTGCAAAGGTCCTGTGGTGCCACCTGGGGGAAACTGCAACTAGTTCAGACCTAGAGGTGGGAGGTGAGGAGAGGTGACAGTGGGAGGAGTCTGTGCTGGATCTCCTGCCCTCGGAGTGAAAGGGGACCCTTTGATGAGTACTGAGAAGGAGCCCTCCAGCTTCCAGGTGGAGTGGGTACTGGAGAAGGTGGTGGAGGGGTGGGGTGCCAGGTCACCCCCCTCCCCTAGGTCCAGGCTGCTTCTGCCCTCTGGCATGCCTGCACAGATTCAGTCCTCAACTACAGCTGTGGGTAGGGTGCACAGTTCCAAAGCAGGAGCCTCAGGGTCAAGGACCCCCTCCTTCCCGGGCTAACATAGGGGCAGGACGGGGAAAATAGTGCCCTCTGCCAGTCCCACACCCTGCGCGCAGCCCCTGGCCTGGGTTGTTTTTGCCTTCTGTGTTCCCTTCCTCTGCTGTCCTGGCCAAGGCTGCAGAGCCACGGAGGGCCTCACCCTCAGCCTTCAGGGGTCAGACCCTGAGATGTATTCAGGGACCCCTCAGGCTGGGGCAGTAGACTTCAGTTGCCATCCCCCACCCCTGCCAATGCAGCCGTTGGTGCCAGCGAGGACTGACTGGGCCTGGCCAGGGGGCCTGGCAGTGAAGGCTGGGGCTGGGCAGTTCCCAGCTCCAACTGTCCTTCCCGGAAAGAAGTCAGTTTGGCCAAACCCTCTGGAATCCGTTTGTGATTTCCAACCTAGAGAGGAAAACTGAAGGATCATTATTAACCCCTGGGCGAAGTGGAGCTCTCGGTGTGTCCTAAAATCCCTGCAGGCCTTAGCAGCTGCCCCACGGGCTTGACCCTCAGTGAGGGGCCCTCCTGTTCTTCGGGTATACCTTCTGCCCACCCCCCGTCTGGCATCCAGGACCATTTCTCAGGCTTTGCAATCCAAGGTGGGTCAAGCATGGTGCCGTCCACTTAAGTAGATGTTCAAAAGTATTTTTTAGGGAAGATCAATTTCTGCTGGGCCTTGAAGTTTATATTGATGGACTATATATGTGAGTTTAATGGGTAGTCTAAGTGTGTGGAAGTGGTGAGTGAAAGCATAGATGCTGGCGAGAGAAAGTAAGTCCAGGGAGATAACTTTGAATATGGGACAAAACCAGAGGCATTGAGGAGCCTCAATAATCGATGGTTATTGAGCAGGAGAGTGACACAGTATTGCTAGTCACTTGGTCAATGATATGTGCACCCGTCTTTCCCACATTGTTTTCTCTGCCTGGACAGTCCTGCCCTTCTCATGTCCACCTAATTAATGCCAACTTGACTTTCGGATCCCGGCTCCACTGTTACTTCCTTAGGGAAACCTGTGGCAGACAGACTCTAAGGTCCCTCCCCCACAATGATCCTGCCTCCTGGGGTTCATGCCTTTGTGTAACCCCTTCTCCTTGAGTGGGGGTAAGACCTGTGACTTGCTTTTTTTTTTTTTTAAAGATTTATTTATTTATTTATTTATCCCCCCCTTGCTGCTTGTGTTTGCTGTGTCCATTTGCTGTGTTTTTTCTGTGTCTGCTTATCTCCCCCTTGCTGCGAGGTCTTGCTGCATCAGCCCACCACGCCGCGCGGGCCCGACAAGGAGGCCCCGGGAAGCGAACTCGGGGCCTCCCATATGGTAAATGGGAGCTCTGTCGATTGAGCCACACCCGCTTCCCTTGTGACTTGCTTTTAACCAATAGAATATGGCAGAGGTGATGGGATGTCTTTCCTGTGGTTATGTCTAAAGACCCTTCTTGCTGACTTGGTGAAGCAAGCAGCCAGGCTGAGGAAGCCCTCACGACCAGGGCTGTAGGCAGCCGCCAGTCAACAGCCAGCAAAAGCCGGGGCCCTGCAGCCTACAGGCACAAGGAAATGAATCCTGCCAACCACTGAGTGAGCTGCGATGTGGGTTCTTCCCCAGGCAAGCCTCCAGATGAGAATGCAGCCTGCCCAAAACCCTGATGGCAGCCTTGTAGACCCCTAAGTCCAGGGTGCAGCCAAGCCATACCCAAACTCCCAACTCACAGAAACGGAGATGATAAATGTGTGTGGTTTAAAGCTTCTCATTTGTGGTAATTTGTTACTCAGTAATAGATAACTAATATACCTTTTGCCTGGGCTTACTCTCCCTTCTGTCGACTCCATAGCACCCTATTCTTTTTCTTTTCAGTGCTTTAGGTGACACTTTGTCTGTGTCTACCATTGAAGCGCTGCTGTGTCTTCCCGAAGGCACTTCTTGGTCCTCTCTGTACTCCCAATGCATCACATGGTGCCTGGCACACGGAAGAGCCACGAGAAGAGAAGTCTTCGTTGCTTCTGCGAGTGAGTGAATGTGCTTATCTTTACAATAGCCATTGTTACAGAGGAAGACAAAGGAACCAATTACTAACAGGTAGCCTTTTATCTTATGCTTAACAGTTTTGGTTATGCATGCCACTTGGTTCCAATGTTTAGCATGGCTGAAGAATAATTTGAATGGCTTGGGAGCAGAGTATAAATTGTGTGGCTGCATGATATGGCATCCTTCATGTAGCAATTTATTTTCCAAACAGCATGAGTATCTTTCCAAAAGTACTTCTGGGCACCTTGGTCTTCCCAAAGGCTTCTCTGAATCCTTAAGTCATTCTTCTGAAGCTCCTGCTCTGTTGCGTCCTTTTCTCTTCCTCAGTTGCCTGACCTAACATCTCCAGGTCTTCAGGTGAAGATGCCTCGGGTGATGGCAGCTGTTCTCCACCATCGTTGTAGCCTTCATGAAATTCACTCCTCATTCCACTTGTGTTGTATTGTCAGAGGTCAAAGCCATCTGGCAGGGGGATGCTGTTAAAACCGAAGTCAGTTCCTGCTAAATCTCTGCTCCAATCCCTCCAATGGCTGCCAGCCTCACGCCTCTCACCAACCCCTCACGCCTCCTCTCCCACCTTGCTGCCCCTCACTCGCTCCGCGCCGATCCTCACGTGCACCAGGCACGCTGTTCCCTCTGCCCAGGACGCTCTTCTCCAGATAACCTCACGGCTCACGCCCTTGCCACCCTCAAGACTATTCAAACGTCACCTTCTCAGCGAGGCCTACCCTGCTCACTCCGTCTGCCTCTCCCTGAGCTAATATTTCCCAGTAGCTCTAATTACCTTTTAAAGATTTATTTATTTACTTTTTATCCATTTTAACCCCCACTCCCACCCCCGTTTTTGCTCTTTCTGTGTCCATTCACTGGGCAATTCTCTGTGTCTGTTTCCTGCCTTCTCCTCTCATCCTTCTCTTGTCTTCACTGGATTCGATACTGGGAACCTCCGATGTGGGAGAGAGGCATCCTACCACCTGCGCCACCTCAGTTCCTGTTTTTTTGGCACGTCTCGTCTTGGCTCTCCCCTCCGTCTCTCTCCTGTTACGTTATCATCTTGCTGCGTGGTTCGGCAGGGCCTGGGGGCTCACCCGCTCGCGGGGCCAGATGGTGCACCTGCGCAATTTTTCTTTATTTTACCTGGGGATTGAACCCAGGTCCCTCCATATGGGAAACAGACGCCCAACCATCTGAGCCACATCCACCCCCTCTAATTACCTCCTAACATACCACATAATTTATGATGGTTGGGGTTTGTCCATCTCCCCCCACAAGAATGCCAGCCCCACAAGGATAGGACGTTTTGTCTGTCTTCACTGACATGAACCAAGAACAGTGCCTGGTGCACAGTGGCTCCTAAGTAAAGATTAGTGAGCGGATGCCCTGTCAGTGAGTGTGTTGTCTGAAGCTCCGAGTCTCTGTCCCTGGCTGATGGCCTGTCTCCTCGGGCCTCTTTCCCCAGTGCTCTTAGACCCTGCCCCAGGTGATGACTTGTTGCCCGGTAGCTGCCTGACTGTGTAGGATCTTTCTAGAGCACCAGTGTCTTGACCTCCCTGAGTCCCTGCCAAGTCTCCAGTATGTATGAAACACTAAATTCCAGGGTTTTTTTTTTTTTTTTTTTTTTAAGGGCAAGAAGGTTAAAGAGCAAGGGGGAAGGGATAGCTAATGCCAGGAGAAAGGAGACAGTGAGGGAAGCACTGGGCAGGGAGGAGACAGAGGACTTGCCAGGGTCACAGACTTTCCTAGGTCCCCACCCAGTCAGCTTTCCCAGCGGCTCAGAGGAGCAGCCAGCAGCGGGCGAGGGCTGCATGCCACGTCCCCTGAGCTGTGTTCTACGTGGCAGAGCAGCCCCGTGGAGTCATGGGACGCACAGCCACACTGCCCTGTAGGGTTTGGTGTGTGGAGTATTTTTGTTTTTTATAACCCAGCTGTCTGTGTAATGACTTCCTTCCCGCAGCCTTGTGCACCAAGGTGTCCCTGAGTGACCAGCTGAGTCACCGCATTCCTTGTGATTTAAAGCACTGGCCTAAGCACTGAGGACCAGTTCCTTCAGTTAGGTGGGACTTTAGAAGGCTGCCATGGGGTATCCAGGAAAGGCAGGCAACAGAGCTCCTATCTCTAACCTGTATGCCTCTCCAAAAGCATGATTACAAAATAAAAGTAAAAATAGAGAAGAAATTCCATCCAAGTCACTAGGGAATGGCTGCAGCTCCATGCCACAGCCTGAAGAATTATTACTGAGTGACCATGAAATTCATACCAAATTGAAGGGGGGGGCAGGCACTAGGAATCAACAACCATCCGCTCTGTCTTATTGCAGAGTGAAGCCTCAAAAACCCGAGTGAGAGAGACTACTGGGAATGTAAACTCACCCAGCCCTTCTGTAAAATGAGAAGGTAGTTCTCAGTGAAATGAAGTGGGCATAGGGCATGTTGTGCAGCAATCTTACTCGAAGATAATATTGAAGAAAGCTTGCTCAAATGCATAAGAAGACAAAGAGGACGGTATTATTATAGTGCTGTCTGTGTATGGGGAACTGGAGACCAGGTCAGCACTGGGGAAATGAGTTAGTGAATGTGGTAGATGCGTTCCTTGGAATTCTACACAGCAATAAGAAGCGACAAACTGGATGTACATGCAGGAGCATGGTGGAATTTGAGGTTAAGTGGGAGCAATGTGGTGGATAGTGTCTCTCCCCCACCCCAACCCCAATTCACATTCACCCAGAATCTCAGCACTGTATGAGAGTTTCTGTTGTCTAACAAAATGTTTTGGTGTAAAATTTGCAATCACTTAATTTTCAAGAATTTATGCCTATTATAGGCAGTTTATGGGAAATAGAAGAGACGCTTTAGATGGCTGGATTAAGATGTTATAAACTGAGGGGCAGGACTGCATAACTCTGTACCTAAAGCAGAAGGGAATACCAACATCCCTTGACTTGGAGAGACCCAAGGCGTGGGTGAACTATGTCAGAAGAGGGAACTTGGGGTTACTTCACCCCCCCAGAATGGCTGGTTGACCAATTCAAACGCCTCTTCCATCACTGACTTCTCAACCCATGTAATGGGGTTACTGGAGGAAATGTGAGGAGAGGCCCCACCGTTCCCCATAGTGGAGGCATCATCAGGGAAAAGTGTTCAAAGACCGCCCAGGGGACTGTGTTCCTGCTCTTGCAGCTCACTCCCCACACCCCCTCTAGAACCGACCCCAAGAAGCTGAAGGAAAGAACTGGGGCTCCAGGCTCCCGAACGTCAGCTGTCCAGCTGGGGCCGAAGGGAGCTGTTCAAGCCGGGCCCAGGTAAACAGGGAGAAGAGGCACAGGGAATCCACCCGTGGTGCTTGGGTATTGGCAGACCAGGAGAAAAATAATCCTAAATGATTAGAAACGAGGCCAAAATAATAAAAGGAAAAATTTTAAATGAAAGACTGGAAATGAAAGTTTTGCAATACATAAAGAACAAATTTACCTACTATAGCTACAAATTAATGAGAAAGAAAATAGGAAAATAGACAAGTTGAATGAGCAGTTGGCAAAAAAAAAGAAATACAAATGGACAAATGGACAATGAACAGGTGAGAAAGTACTCAACTTTTCTCACAATTGAAGAAATGCAAACTAAACTTTAACATTCCTTTGCTTTTTTTTTTTTTTTTTGAATTTTTTTTTTTATTCATAAAAATCAAGATTTTTCACAGTACATACCAATATTTGTAAAATGATATTCCTTTGCTTTTATCTATTAAATTGGCAGGAACTGAAAGTGTGGGTGATAGTGGGGGTACGCTCACTCATATGCTCTTAGTGAGGGTGTAAATTAGCACACTATTTTGAAGGGCAATTTGACAATATCTATTAATATTTTAAATATTAATATCTTTCAACTCAACCATTCTACTTCCAGGAGTTTCTCTCATAAAAACTTGAACCATTATTTTGAAAAGAGGAAAACTGACAACTGCAAATGTTCCCATCTAGAGGATATTGATTAAATTAGTATTTCTAAAGAGGAGAGCT
>JAQZBX010010938.1:24499-38087 GCA_029593785.1 Cabassous unicinctus | reverse complement strand
CCTCTTTATCGCTGCTCCCACCCGGAGAAGAGAGTCTCTTGTCTCGTCCTTTCTCCCCGCCGTCCAGCCTCTCTCCCGTCCTTCCTGTTCCCCCGTTGTTCAGCCTCCGGCCATCAGCCGGAGAAAGACCTCCGACCTCAGTCGGAGACCCAACGGGGAAAGACCTCCGACCATCAGTCGGAGAGACAACAGAACTTGTTAGACTATTAGACGAGGGGGGATCAAGTAGCAGAGGTAAAAGCAATTGGATTCATTTGGTTTTGTCTGCTTCAAATAGGACAGAGTAAAGACACTGCTGGTTCACTGACTGGCATTTTTTTACATGGAGGCTGAAACTAATGCGGTGGTTAAGTGGCCCCTGAGCTTATCTAAGTCAGTTATTCTTTCCTCTTTTCAACCTTTTTGCTAACAACATAAGCTTTGCATGATACCTTCATATGGCTATATCAGTGCTTCTTAATCCCTTCAGAATATACTGTGAGAATTTGAAAAAAGACATACGCATCTATGAATTGAGGAGTTGTCAAGGGGGCCAAACTGTTCAGCATAGTGTTCTCAGTAAACATTTTCAATGAAGAAAAATTATGTTCCATGCCTCAGTTTTGCATCTCTAAAATAAAATGGTGTGACTAGATGACCTGAGATCCTTATGTCTAGCTTTAAAGTCTAGTCCTCTAGGCCAGTTCTCAGCCAGCCTATTCATTAGAAATGTTCAGGCGCTTTCTGAAAATGTCAGTGTCTGAGCCCCACCCCCTGATTAAATTGTCAAATGCCTCAAATTTTATTTTACATCAGTGTTCTTTTCCAAAATAAAGAACTTCAGACTAAAAAGGAGAAAGTGAGTTAAAGTGAATATTAGTAAGGAAAAACATGCCCAGAATGAGTGAAGGGCTTAGAGGGAAAATGTATTTACCCTGAATTGCTTCTTGACCTAGATCAATTATATACTATGTATTGGGATTTTGAGGAATTTGTGAAGATTTAGAAAGATGTTGAAAGATTGGAGAGGGCAAGTATTCTACTGATTTTCAGAAAGGGAAAGTATTTGAATACCGTGTACTGCCAATTGATAGCTTTGGCAATGATTCCCTGCCCCCTGCCCCTGCCATGGCTCCCTCATCTGTTTGCTCATTGTTTTTGCTTGTTGTTTGTGTTCGTTGTCTGCTAGTTGTTTTTTGTTCGTTGTCTGTTGTTTTTTTTTTCTTTTAGGAAGCACAGGGAACTGAACCTGGGACCTCCCATGTGGGAAGCAGGCACTCAACTGTGTGAGCCACATCCGCTTCCTGCTTGTTTGTTGTTGTTGTTGTTGTTGTTGTTTTTGCTGGCTGTCTGCTCCTTGTTTTCTCATTGTTTTGCTCTTTGTCTTTGCTCAATGTCTGCTCATTGTTTGTCTGTCTCTTTTAGGAGACATGGGGAACCAAACCCGGGACCTCCCCTGTGGGAGGCAGGCGCTCAACTGCTTGAGTCACATCTGCTCCCTGGCAATGATTTTTAAAATGAGATTCTAGAATGGATTTTAAAATCAACTTTATTGAGGTATAATTTATATATAATGAAATTTATTTTAAGGTTAACTGCTTTTTTTCCCTCAGACTGCTAATTATAATCTTTATGTCTTGGTAGAAAGGGCTAAACAGTTCTCATTCATGAAATTTACCCGAGTTTCTCATGAAGACTAAGTCTCACCGCAAACTCAATAGTATAATTTACAGTAATCAATGCTGGGTTTTTTTGTGTTTAAACATGCACTATTACAAAAAGCACAAAATCCTATTTACATGGATTTTCAGTTTTTTAAAAATGTATCTTCTGCGTCTTTTAAAGTGCAAGCCACAAATATGCAATTTCCTTAAAGAAAAAGATTTCTAAAAGAAGTATGAGATAGTATCCCAATGTGCCAAGATGGTTATTTAACTAACTGAAGGAAACTGGCAGTCCTCTGCTAGCTCTTTTTTAGTGTAGCAACTATTTTTGTAGTTGAAGCCTCCACTTTTATTATACTACCATAAGGTTAACTACTTTCGACATAGGTATACACCTGTGTAACCACACCTCAGTCAAGATATAGAGCATTTTCAATTTATTCAGATAGTCTTCTGGTATTCCTTTGCAATCACTCTTCCCCTTCCCCAGGCAGCTACTGATCAAATTTCTATCACTATAGATTTGCTTCTTCTAGAAGGTCATCATAAAAATGGCATTATATAGTATGTACTCTTTTGTGTCTGGCTCTTTTGTTCAATGTATTATCCATGAGATTTATCCATTTATTGCATCTATAAGCCATTTTTTTCCTTTTTCTTGCTGAGTGGTATTTCATTGGAAAGCCCAAGATATTTCTTAAGCCACTCTGATTTGGCAGAACTCCAGGTTGAAACTGCTTTCTTAGTGGATCTTGTTGGAGGCTTGGGTTTAGGCTTTGTTAGGTGGGGACTAGATTAGGTCTTACTCTAGGATAGGGGTCAGCAATCTTTTTCTATAAGGGCCAGGTATAGATATTTCAGGCTTTGCGAGCCACACGTGGGTTCACTGTCACATCTTCTTTTTCCGTTTTAAAAAAACTCCTTAAATATGTAAACACAATTCTTAGCTCACTGGCTGTAACCGTTGGCCAATTTGATGTAATTATGAATTCCAAAAATATAATTGGATCATGCTTTTAAACTGCACTGTTAATCTGGGCATGATTAGCTTATGATTAGGGTGTTGAGCCACACCCCTTGGTGGGTGAGGAATCAAATATAAGAGGCATGGCGAGATCAGTTTTGAGTAGCAGTCTTTGAGAAGCAGCTTTGATGTTGGAAAGAAGGCCCCAGGAGAAGAGAAGCGAGCCGTTCGCCTGATCGCCTACAGCTGACCTTGTGGAGGAAATAGGCGCTAAGCCGGGAGAGAAACGCAGCCCCGGGAAGAGAGGAACCCCAGAAGCCTGAACCCTGGCAAACGCCGGCAGCTGTCTTGCTCCAACACGTGGCAATGGACTGTGGTGAGAGAAGAAACTTAATGCTTTATGGCCTGGTAACTGTGGACTTCTACCCCAAATAAATACCCTTTATAAAGACCAACCCATTTTTGGTATTTCACGTTAGCAATAATAAGTCAGCAAAAGGGCCATACAAAAGCAGGCTGCAGGCCACATTTGGCCCACAGGCTGTAGTTTGCCGGTGTCAGCTCTAGGTCAGTGCTGTCCGATAGACTGGTTACAGTGATGTTGATATTCAAGGTGTCCATTGTGGTAGCCTCTAGCCACATGTGGTTTTTGAGCACAGAAATCTAGAATACATTTTTAAACGTATTTATAAACAACTTAAAGAGGAACAAACAATCAGATAATCCCCAAATAGGTTCTGAACAAATGACATAAGCTAATATAATTTATTTCTTTGATTCGGTTCCTAGTCTGATAGATGAATAAAATGCAGTCATCATAATACATGACATTTGACAGAGTCTTTCAAGAGCACCTCATGTCAAGATGGAGAAATTACATCTGAGGACAGTTAAGAATTCTTAATTGCCAATTGGTTTTAGCAAGCAGGGCGAAGTTGTTTTTTTTTACTGCAAATAAGCAAATTCATGATGTGCTATTAGTTGCTGTGTTGTCCACTAGGATCACCACTAGCACCTGTAGCTATGTCTTTGTTATTTGTCATAGAGCCTAAAAAACTAACAATTGACTGATTGGCTTAAACAATAGGAATTTATTGGCTTCTAAGGTTTTAGAGGCCAGAAGTCCAAATGCAAGGGATTGGCAAGTCCGTGCTTCTCTGCGAGTCGGTAGCATTTGGTGATGGCTTGCCACAATCCTTGGGGTCTTTGACTTGCATCTCTGTCTCCATCACATGACAGCGGACTTGGTCTTCTCTTGTGTCTTTCTCTGACTGACGTGTCTGAATTTCCTCACTATAAAGTCTCCAGTAATACAGATGAAGACCCACTCTGATTCAGTAGACTACACCTTAACTAATAGTATCTTCCAAAGGTCCTATTTACAAATGGGTTCACTCCCACAGAAATGCAGATTAAGATTTGAACATGTCTCTTATGGGGTAGATGATTCAATCCCCAATACTATACAGAGTTAAATTAATTAAGATTGAATTAGATTACAAGTTAAATTAAAGTTTGTCAGTCACATTTCAAGTGTTCAATGGCTACACGTGACATGTGGCTGCCACAGTGGACAGTGCAGATTGGAACATTTCTATCATCACAGAAAGTTCCACTGGACAGTGCTCCAGAGGAAGTAGTTTCTAGGATACGACAAAGAGCTTGATCCTCAACCTTATATTGTTCAAAATCTTTACCCAATTTAGATGAAAATTACACATATAAAGAGTGTTTAATTACCCAATTTGTAGATAAGATAAAGCTCAGAATAATGAATGCCTTAACATGACCAAACCAACTTCCCTAAAGATTCTGCCGGCAGTTTTGGATTAATAACCCCAAACTGTTGGTAAGTTTGTATGAGTTAAATGAAAATGTCATGGCCAAGACTCATTCGTGAGTCAAAATGAATCTCAGCATGTTAAAGACTCTGAGAAGTCCTGAGTAAGGTACTATGTTTTATATTGTTTTTTAACCTGCAGAGATGGATTAGATATGACAGCATACAATTGAACAGGATAAATGGAATACACTGCCTTTGGGTCTCCAAATTATTTGCAGATACAAGAAAGAGTGAGAGCTGGTCTAGGAGCAACATGTGTGTAAAGTGCTTGGGCTTTTAGCCCACTGGAGACTCAGTGAGGTCCGGCTGTAACCTCTCCCCGCAGCCAAATAGCTCTGGGGGTTTAGCTACACCCGTATGTGAGTAATGACTGTGTACGAAGAGGTGATAGTGTGTTGTTTAGTTGTGAATGCTTGTTGGAGCTTTCTTAGCAGCTTTGTTTTTTTTTTTTAAGATTTCTTTATTTATTTATTTATCCCCACCTTGCCGCTTGTGCTGCTGTGTCCATTCGCTGTGTGTTTCTTCCGTGTCTGCTTATCTCCCCCTTGCTGTGCGCGCTCAGGCCGGCGTGCCCTCACAAGGAGGCCTCGGGACGCGAACCCGGGCCTCCCATATGGTAAACGGGGGCTCTATCCACTGAGCCACACCCGCTTCCCTCTTAGCAGCTTTGTTTGCTTATTTCCTATCCTGGGCTTTCTCAGGAGTTTTCTTCACAAGAAAGAGTGACAGAAAAGTTTGGAAACTCGCCGAGCGGCTGATGGAGCATGGGCTTGGGTTTGAAAATTTCTGGTTTTAAATCTCAAGTCCATGATTTGCTAAAGTTTATCATCTTAGCAAGTGTTCTCACCTCTTCTAGGTCTTGGTTTCCTCAACTCTGACAATATTTTATACCATCTTATAGGATCAATGATGGACAATAATACCTTCCCTCAAGATGGCTGAAAGGGTCATGTGAGCTGCTGCGTGTCTTCTGCATACAAAGCTGAGGCAACCAGAATGAGAAGGAAGAAGGGCTGAGACCTCGCTCGCTTGCCTCCCAGTGCTTAGAGCCCGCTTTAGGAGAGCGCCTCGTGCACCTCCTGCCCACCCTCTTACTATCCTCACGACCCCAAGCGTGCCCCAGCGTTCTCATTTGTAAGAGAAGGATCGTAATGGAACCCACCTCTCAGGGTTGGTGTGAGGGCTAATGTCTGAGTTAACTCAGGGCAGGCCCGTGAACAGGACCGGGCGACCGCCTGACACTCAGGGAGGTTGGAACTGCCGTGACGTCTGGCTTGGCTGGGCCCAGCCGGGCTCTGCGCTCACGCATGTGCCCTCCGTTACTGATGATCCCCCGGAGCAAGCAATTGCTTTCAACCCAAATCACACACCTTTAGAAACAGATTTCTTTTATTGAGAAAATTTGTTGATTTAAAATAATTTTACTCTGTGTCGGCCCTATGGCCAATACTCATACTAATTATCTAGTATGAGTATTTATAGTATTATCTAAAAATAAATAATAGACAGGTAGTACAAGAGTGATGACACCATAGTCTGTCAGAAGAATGTGATTTACTTAAGTCGTTACTGCCTGCACACGTAAACCCTTTTCTCTTGCGCTTGTATTTTCACCTATGCTGTTTCTGCTACCTGGGGTGACTTTCTCCCTCCTCTCTATATGTAAATGTGCTGCAAGACTTTTGGAGCTATAGTAAACTGTGCATCCTTTGTTAAGCTCTTGTTGGGTTGAAGGAACTGCAGTGGGCTATAAAACAAGATTTGGAAAACTGTACCATGGGGATTTAGATTTACTTTTCACAAGGCTGACATTGAAGGCTTTAAACTGAACCACAGACAGCATTACTCATCCAACGCCCGTTCTGATAATGCTGGGCAAGTTAAAAGTACTTTGCATCATCTTTTATTTATTAAAGAAACATGCAGACACATGATATAAAATTTTTATCACTGACTACTTGGGAGAGGTTTAAAATATGTATTTTGGAATGGTACCCATTGAAGTTGAACAAAAAGGATTTATATTCTTCTTAATCTTGTCACTTTGAAGCCACAAGAAAGCTTTTTGTCATTTGGGAGAAAAATGACAATATTTGAAAAAAGTAATATGAAGAATTTTTATCTAATCCAGGTTGGTAGATGTCAGAGAGGTCATGATGGACTTTTGGAACAGTATTTTCTGTTCAGTGTCCTTTAGAATGATAGCCATGGCATTTGAGGTAGTAGTTAAGCCTTGTTCTTCTTCCAAAGGAAACCAGTAACCAGTACTACTTAACCTAAGTATGAAGAAATAGACTGTGACACACCCTTGTGTAAACGTCTTCTCTGACTTTTTCTCCCCCACCCCACCTCTCTCCCTCAGACTTCAGTTGTCCTGCTTCACCCCTCTTCATCTTTATCATCTCTCAGCCTCTAGACTCCAGTTCATGAATCCAGTTCCTGGAGCCTGCCTTTTCTCCCAGCATTATTAACCCCATTATGACCTCGTTTCTTCCCTACACAGGTTCATCTCCAGAACTATCTATATTCTCAAGAGTTCCCTCAGCTTTCTTGAACTACAGACCTTTGAATTGACCCACTGAACACCATTGCACCAGTCATAAGCTAACTTCCTAGTTTCCACTTACTGGAGGTTTCATGCTGCTGGAGGAAATAATCTAATAATAGCAATGGGAATGCATAACTTCTAATTCCAGTGGTGTCTGTGCTACCATGCATTCACCTTTCTGATTTCGCTCAACATCCATTTCAAACTTTTCCTTTTTTCTGAAGCCATTAACCCAACCTCTACCTTCCTTACTCTCAGAAGATTATTTTATTTTCTATCATGTCCTCCAAAATTGAAGTCATTTAGATAGATATAAATGCTTGTCAGCTTTCCCCTGGGGAATCTCAAAAGATAAGCTATTTCACCTGCTAAATGGTAAATGCTCTGACCTCCTCCTCATCCATACTCTATCAGTTATCACATCTGATTTTGTTTATTCTTTTCCATTGCATCTTCTAATTAGTTTATAAATATTCCCAATCCTAAAATCAACCAACTAAACATCTTTGACCCCCACATTATTTTCTAACTGCTTTCCTGTCTCTCATTTTTCCCATCCAGTTCTCCTAAAAGAGCAGTTTGAGCTCTTTCCCCTACCACCTTTTCTCATTTTCTCAACAGTTGACCCAAATTGGAAAATCCTTGCCCATTCCAGTGGGCGCAGATCAGGACTTAAGGCATATGGCATGGTTGCTTCTCCTCAACACTCTCTGTCTTTAGCTTTCATGATAGCACAGACTCCTAGTTCTTCCTTTGCCTCGGCCTGTTCCTTTTATGTCTACTTCATGGACTCCTCTTCTATAGCCCGTGCCTTAAAGATTGGTATTTTCTAGGAATCCATCTTCAGCTCACTTTTCCTTTTTCTCTTCATATTTACCATGGTCATTCTTCTTCACTGATAGGATTTTTTACACACCATCAATATGCCGGTGACATTTAACTTAAACTTTCTTTTTCTCCCTAAATATGAGTCACATTTTTCTGAATTTGTGCTGAACAGCTCTAGTTGGATGTTCAAACTCCCTATGGTTAAAATTAACTCATTAGCTTCCACCCACAGAATAAAGCTGGAGCTTCCCCTGAACCACCTCTATTATTGGTGAGGTGTCGCTAGTGCCAGGACACTGGGAATCGTCCTTGACTTTTTCTTCATCCTTCAGATGTTAACAAGCATCTCCTCCATTTTATCTTTATTTCCTTACATCCTCTTCACTTTTCAGCTGGTCTAAAGCCGTCTAATGTAGCTTCTTGCTTACACTCTTTCTTCTTTTCAATTAGTCCTCCAAAATTCTTATATAGTATAGTGGAATCACATAATATACATGTTAAATTTATAAAACCAATAATTATTGTTAAGAGAAAGAATTGAGGGAGGGAGAACAATTTAGATATCGATGATTTTACCCACCATTTCATGCCATTTGTGTGTGCCCTGAGTGAGCATGAGATGTCAGGTGTTGATCTGGTTCTTTCAGACGTTCTCATAGCATGAGCATCTTTTGCATGATGAGACCTCAAAATGTAAGTAAACTACTTCATCATGTGTTTTTTCAAAGAATTAGTGATCTGTTCCAATACTGGAGAAAAACTGAATATATTGAATTTATCAGGAGATAATGTCTGCCTATCTCCAAGCCAGTACCTTCCCAAGGGATTTTCACGGGTAATTGTGATCATACATCATTTTTACATTTTAAATCCTGACTCTATTATATTCTATTTTTGGTCATTTTTAAAATTTTGCAATAATTGAAGACTTACAAGAAAGTTGTAAGACTAGTTTAAAAAATAGACACCCCATATACCTTTCCCCCAGATTCTCAAGTTGCAGTTATATTGCACTTTTTGCCCCTAAATACTTCAGTGTGTATTACCTGAAGGACACTTTCTTACAGTATAATGATGAAAACTGGAAAGTTAAAACAAATGCACTCCTGTTACCTAGTCTCCACACCGTGTTCGTATTTCACCAGTTGTCCCAGCAGTGTTCTTCATAGCTTATTCAGAAAGTCTGGGCCAGGGTCCAAACCTAGGTCACACCTTGCACTTAATTGTCGTTTCTCTTCACTTTAGTCTCCTAATTGGAACAGGTTTTCAGTTGGTTTTGTCTTTCAAGACTTTGACATTTTTGAAGCATATAAGCCAGTTGATTTGTAGAGTATTCCTCAGTGTGGGTTTGTCTGATGTTTTGGTCATAATTAGATTCAAGTGATGCATTTTTGTCAGGAATATCACAGAATTGTTGTTATGTTCTTCTTGAGCATCATAACAGGAAGCATAAAATATTGATTTGTCCTTTATTGGTGATATTAATTTTGAACTCTTGGTTAAACCTAAGTTTCTCCACTGTAAAGTTACTACTTTTCTTTTTATTGTTTTTGATTATATAGCTATCCTCTTGTTGGGATTCTACTATAATGAAGAACTTTTGCCTCTCCCCCATTAATTAATTGATTTTTACATCTATCTGTATCATCTGTATCTATATATATGTCTGTATCAATATCTATATCTCTGTCTATACTTACATCTGTCATATATCTATCAGTATGGCCTCATGGTTTTTATTTTATCCAATGTTTTGTAATCCATTTCCTTCATACCTCTCTCCCTCTTTTCTTTCTCTTCCTTTCATTTTACTTATTTTTATTATGGCAATTTATATATAACAAAAATTTTACATTTTAACCATTTTTAAGTGCATAATTAATTACATTTACAATGTTGTGCTACCGTCACCACCACCCATTAACAAAATTATTTCATCACCCCAAACAGAAACTCTGTACTCATTAAGCAGCAACTCTCTATTACCTCTAAAATACTATCTCTATGAATTTGTGATTCCACTTTTTTAAGTGGAATCATACAATGTTTGTTACTTAGCATAGTGTTTTCAAGTTTCATCTGTGTTTTATCATGTATTAGAACTTCATTCCTTTTCAAGGATGAATAATATTCTATTGTATGTATATACCACATTTTATTTCTCCATTCATCTGTTAATGGATGGGTTGTTTCCACTTTTTGGCTATTGTTAATAATGCTGCTATGAACATTGGTGTGAAAATATAACTGAATTGAATCATTTATTTTAATGCTCAAATTGTGCCATATTTGACCAGTGGGAGTCCCTTCAGTTTGCCTTCTGTGACATGACTTCCTCATTCCATGAGCACTTTTTTCTGTTATGGCACAATAAGATGTAACAGTCTCATCTTGTGCTTTTTCTCCCCTGGCCCTGGAATCAGCCATTTCTCCAAGAAGCCTTAGTTCCTTTTGGTGGAGAATGGTATTTAGAACCCAAGATCTGGTTGCTAAGTGTGCTCATTGATACTAGGATGGTATTGACTCCAGGACCTATCAGGAAATTTATGCATCTGTTTCTCTACCCCCCTTTCTGTCTCTCTCTCTGTCTGCATGCACACACAAATGCCATGAGTTCACATTGACATTTCTACTCCCAACTCAACACCATAGGGTTTATTCTAGTCTTCTCATTTTCCACATTTGTTACACCTTTAGCTGACAGAAACCTAGCTCCCTGAATCATCACTCCTAGAATACACCAAAAGTAGTTTCATAAGCACTAAACAATTCCAAGATGATAAATAAACCTACTAACTAAAGTTTGATATTTGCTTATAATTCTTTTTATCTTAAATCTGAAGTTACATAGTCAAAATACTGTGAGGTTATGTTACACATTTGCCAATTTGTTTGTATTCAATTTTAGAGTTTTTAATCCCTATTCTTATTAATATTTTTATTTTTGAATATATAAAAATATTAATATGGTTCAAAAGTAAAAATTTTAAAAAAGAGCAATTCATACCCCATCCCTTCCAGCCTCTCTCCATGCTGTTTCTGTCATACGGAAAAAATAGGTAACCAATTTTGTTAGTTTATTTGGTTTATCCTTCCAGTGTTTCTTTTTTTCACAAATGAGTAGATGTATGACTTTTCCATTGTTTAACTGTTTTTCTATGTTTTGGCTTTCATATTGTTTCTAATATATTGCTTCTTATAATGCTCTCGTAAATAACCTAGTACATATGTATATTCGTATTGTTGAGGATGTGTCTTAAAGAAAATTTTCAAAAACTAGGATTGCTACTATAAAATGTAAACACATGTTGTTTAATGAGATATTGCCAAATTCACCTCCACAAAGGTTGTGCCAATTTGCGTTCATACCAGCATAGAAGGAATACCTGTTTGTCCACAGCCTCACCAACAAAATGAGTTGTCAAGCTTTAAACTTTTGCAATATGATAGGTGAGAAATATTTGAGCCTAGTGTTAATGTGTATTTCTTTTATTATGAGTGAATGTGAACATCTTTTCATATGATGGCCATTTTTATATCTTTTCAGGGAATTAATTATCCATGCCTTTTGCTCATTTTTCTATTAGATTTTTAGTCTTTTTTTTCCTTCAAATTGTAATTGTACTTTATTTATTAGGGGTTTTAGTACTTTGTCTGTGAGGGGTGCTGCACATCTTTTGTATCATTTAGGTATTTTCATTTGATATTGTTTATGGAATTGTTTTGCCCTGCAAAGTTTATTTTATATAGTCAAATTTATCAGTTTTCATTGCTCCTGGATTTTAAGTTATGGTTAGAAATCCTTTCCTACAACCACTTTGTGCTAGAATTTACCAATATTTTCTTCTAGAATTTGCATGGTTTTATGTTTTATGTTTGAATCTCTGATTCACTTGGAATTGTGTAGGATGTAGGATATGGATCTAATTTTATCATTTTCCAATTGGCTATCTAGTAGTCCCAGCACCATTTATTACTATGTCTCTTTTAGCCCCAATAATCTGATGTGTCACCTTTATAATACTCTAAAATTCTATATGCTCTTGAGTCTACTTCTGTTCTCCAATCTGTGTGTTTATTTATGCATCAGTACCACACTGTTAGAATTAAAGAGAATTTATGGTATATTTTAATATTTGGTTGGGCTGGACCCCCTCTTGTAACTTTTTCAGTATTTTTTCTTAAAACTTTTTTAGAATGTTTAGTTTTCCATATGAGCATTTTTTATCAACTTGTCTAGTTCCATTAAAACATTTTTTGGTATTTTTGAATAGAATTAAATTTAGAAATTAACTTAGGGAGAAATGACATCTTTATGATGTTGAGCCACTCTATCCAAGAACAAGGGATGTCTTCCCATTTGTTCAAGACTATTTTTGTCTCTTTCAGAGATGTTTTAAAATTTTTCTAGTATTTGCTTTGCATATTTTTAAAGTTGATTCAAAGTATTTTATTTTCTGTTTTGTTATTTGTTCTAGTTTGCTAGCCTGCCAAAAACAATATACCAGAAATGTGTTGGCTTTTACACTGGGAATTTATTAGCTCACAAGCTTACACCTCTGAGGTCATGAAAATGTCCAAATCAAACCGTCATCAAGACGATACTTTTGTCCTGAAGACCAGCTGCCAGCGATCCTGGGCTCCTCTGTCAGATGGCAAGGCACATGGCAGCATCTGCTGGTCTCTCCCTTCTCTTCTGGGTATTTTTTATTTTTTTTTGCTTTCAGCTTCTTGCTGTCCTGGCTTTCTCTTTCTTTGTTTGAATTTCATTCTCTTATAAAGGACTCCAGTACGAGGATTAAGACCCGCCCTGAATGAGGTGGGTCACATCTTAAGTTAGATCCTACTCACCAAAAGATCCTACTTACAATAGGTCCACACCCCCAGGAATGGGTTAACTTTAAGTGCATAATTTTCTGGGGTACATACAACGTCAAACCATCACACTATTGTGAATGTTTTTTTCTACCATTATATATAGTCTGCTGGTTTATTGTTTGGCTAGGTGAAGGCTATTGATTTCTGAATGTTAATTCTATGTTCTGATACTTTATTGAATTCTTTTATTGCTTGAATTAGTTTTATCACTGATGCTTTGTGTTTTTTTTAGAAACTCTGCAAATAGACATAGTTGTACTTCTTTTTCCATTCTAATGCTCTAATTCAGCAGTTCTCAAACTCTTTGGTTTCAGGACCTCTTTACACTCTGAAGTGTTTTTGAGTACCCCAAGAGCCTTTGTTCATGTGAGTTATATCTACTATCATTTACCTAATTAGAAATGAAGACTCATAAAATCTACAAATATTTGTTAATTCAATTAAAATTAACAATGGTAAATCTGTTGCATATTAGCACAAATCCCATTTTTAAAATGAGAAGTAAGTATAGTTGCCAAAACATAAAAAGTTAGTGAGAAGAGTGTCATTGTCATTTTATAAATTTCTTTGACATCTGGCTTAATAGAAGACAAGTGGATACTTATATCTGTTTTTGCCTTCAATCTGTTGTGGTACATTGTTTTGGTTGAAATATATGAAGATTATCTTACCTCATAGAACTATGTAATTGGAAAACAAAGGAATACACTGTTTGAGTTTGCAAAAGCTGCCAAAGGCAATATACCAGAAATGGGTTAGCTTTTACAATGGGGATTTATTAACTTACAAGCTTACAGTTTTGAGGCCATGAAAATGTCCAATTCAAGGCATCATCAGGCAGTGCTTTCTCCCTGAAGATTGGCTGCCAACCATCCTGGACTCAT
>JAQZBX010010938.1:0-24399 GCA_029593785.1 Cabassous unicinctus | reverse complement strand
TGATCATTGCAGATCAATTTTTGGAGGTACTTGGTGGGTTCTTTAAATATACAGATTAAAGCAGAAGTTCATAACTTCTGTAGTGCACAGTGTCCTGAGAGTCTCAGGAATATTTTCATGGTGCCCCTAGGCTAAAAGAAATACCTAATAGTTCTATTTACTAAGTCATTTGGTCTAAAACAACTGAATATATAATATTTATGTCCTAACAACTTTGTGGCCATTTGAAGACAATTGAAATGAAAAAAAAAAAGCACTATATTTTAAATTTCATTCCTAACCCAAATAATCTGCTATTGGGATTATAAGCCTGTTGGGCATTGCACAATTTCTCAAACCTTAGAATCAGATTGGACGTTGCTATTCCACATTGATTTTCATGCTGCACTGCTTTTTATTACAACAGTCATTGACAATTCTACTTCATAAAGATTTTATGTTTTTGAAAGGAATACAGTGCTCTTTAATGTTGAATCTGTGAACTATCTTCAGCTAGGTTTCATGATACCCAACAGAAATAGCTTCATTGGACAATGGTGTTTGTTTTTTCTACATAGAGCTAATTTGATTTTTTTTTTTTACTGTCCTTTGTCTTCTAGTTATACTGAAAACATTGGGTTTTGTATTATTTTGTTTATTCTTGTATATAAAGTTTTTGAATGATGTCTTGGTATATTTTTATTCCTGTGGTCACCATTATCTTAACTACCCTCATTGTATTTTAGTTAAAATGAAAATCTGACCATGTTACACCAGTGCTTTAAATCTATCACTCTGCTTCCCATTTCAATTGCCGTTAAGCCCCCAGTTAGGTAATATAAACAGATAAAAGTAGCTATATTTAGTATGAGAGAGTGTTGTTCCTTGTGGAGCATAGGAGATTGATGTTTCTGCCTTCAGGTATGCAAATGTAAAAGTTCTAAAATATATCATGCTGATGAAACAAAACAGTTTTTCTGGGTCTTCAGGTACATTGGGCCCACTATGCAATTTACTATCTCCAGCATAAAGAGATTAGTCTATATTCTTTAGTGTGATATGGAAGGCTTTTTGCTGTTTGGCCTCTCGAGGCTTCTTGCTCCAAGGGAACGAAAAATACTCATTGTTCTTTACATGTTCTAGGGTATTTCAGTCTATTTCTTCGCTGGAATGGCTTTTGCCTTCTTCTGTTTTCTTGGTTAACTTAGAATCATCTTTCAAGACTCTTCTTAGGTGTCACATCCACCAGGTTTCTTCCCTGGCTTCTAGTCTAGACTTGGTGACCCCCAAGTCTAACCTCTGGACACTACCATCATCACACTTGTCACATTATATTGACATTTTCTGTGTGCATGGTAGCCTGAGCAAACTTGACTGTGGCTATGTCTTATTCATCTATTTTTATTCCCAGAATCGAGTACAGCGCCTGGCACCTGATTGGTTCTCTATGAAGATCTGTAGAGCAGAATACTAGTTCGAAGAGAATCTCTGGTACTTTGTACACTAGGGATTTTAGGATGAAACTTAATGTGAATAAATACGATTCTGAGAATCAGTAAAACAGCATAGTATACATACTTATCTAGGTAATGAGGCATCTTATTTGGTACCACCTAGGCCAATTTTATCTAACACATAAAAGAACCTTGCAGTGAAGACTAGTACTGGTGATTGAGAATTTGGTTTTCTAACCAGCTGATCACAGTGGGGATGCCATTCTTCAGGCAAACATGAGAACCTTTACTGACTGTAGGTGGCACATGCCCTATATATGTTTGTTAATTTGTTTATACTCATGGATGGTTGATACTGCTAAGACTCAAATAATAACTTGCTTGATTTTCTGTGTGTTATAGCAAATACAAAAACGGTTTCAAAATCCAAGCAGGGCTCCTTGTCTCATTTTAATAGGGGATTTACTGACTCTGAAGTAAAGAGGTGGGTTCCACTTGAACTCTGGCATTGTTCCTCCGAATACCTTCTTCTTATTCGCCTCTATCAACTTTCTCTTTGATATTTGAGTTAGAACCACCCTAATCCAACCCTTTCAGAGCACAGTGTATAATTTTTTTAGGCAGTCTGGTACAGTTCTCTTTAAGCATTGTGCAGCGCTGCAAGGCGCTGCAAGGTATCCTTCTATATCCTATAAGTCCTTTTTATTATGGCACAGTTGAGCTACACTGTATATCTTATCTTTCACACACTGAATTGTTTGTCATCATAATTTCAATATCTACAACCCTTACTAATGAACTTTTAATGGCCTATTTGTAGTTGGTGATGTTGTGACTCAGAAGACCAGTTGGGGTTAGGAAAAATTTGTATATGTCACTTCGTATTCATTGAAGAGTCCAGGCCCATATAGACTGTAAGCATGGATGAGAGAGAAGCTCCCTGGACCATCTGTGAGTCTGGTTTTTTCATGACCATGGTGTGCTAAGCACTTATTAGAAATGGCATCTGAAATCACAGTGTGACCTTTCTGGTGATGAGAGTAGTTTTGACAGTTAGGATGACCATCATAGAGATACCTTTGAGGAGCTTTTTGCTTATAAATTGACAAATAATAATTCTAAAGATGTAAGTCACAAAATTCTTGCTGTTTGCATCTGTACACGATACTCCCTTTTCCACTAATTTGTAATATTGGAATGTCATTTGGATTTTAATCTGAACAAGGCTCAAATGATCTTTTTTTATTCTTCTTCTTTTTTAAAAAAATTTTTATGAGGTACAGGGCATTGAACCAAGGACCTCGTACACAGGAAGCAGGCACTCAACCACTGAGCTACATCTGCTCCCCAAATGATCTTTTAATGGATTGTTAAAATTCAACTATACTTTGGCTACTTGGTAGCTATATACTTATAAGGAATTTTTTGAAAAAAATCAGAGACTCTCGTAGACCTATCCTTAGGGCAATTGTTTCATGCCTAAAGATCCTTATTTAGCTAAGAAAGTAGTAGTGTTCTTTTTCATTTTGCCTGGAATTTTCTGTTTTTATGTATCATTATCTAAAAAGTTGGTAACACATTGTTTACCAAAAATCATATAGAATATACTGAGGGAGTTGGAGGAGAAATGAAAATAGCCATGAGTGGTCAAGTTTTCTTTTGTAAGATATTTGGAGGGAGAAGTGAGAAGGATCAAAGGTTCTATTATCATGGTTGACAAGAAACTGGCACTTTACCTTTGGGTTTAGAAGTGTCATCTGTGATGCTTAGTATATACTAGAGCTGTTAGTATATACTAGATCCATTCCAGACTGGGATATTTATTTTCTAAGTCCACGTTTTTGATGTTTTTCCTCATGATAAATGATTCTCATCCTCTATATTTATGTAAATTATGAGTAGATTTGGCTGGATTCCAAATCTCTATGTAAGCAGAATGTATGCAAAGCTCTATCTCCACTGAATACTCACCATGTTCTTCATTAATCAGGCATGCAAACCTGATTCAGACAACTCTAACTTCCAGGACTTATGGTTGTCATGTTTTTCCTTCTTTGGGACATTCTATTCATTTAGTAACTCTTTTTTTTTTTTTTTTTTAAAGATTTATTTATTTATTTATCCCCCCCTTGCTGCTTGTGTTTGCTGTGTCCATTCGCTGTGTGTTTTCTCCGTGTCTGCTTATCTCCCCCTTGCTGTGAGGTTCCGCTGCATCAGCCCACCGCGCCACGCGGGCTGGCCTGCCCTCACAAGGAGGCCCCGGGAAGTGAACCTGGGGCCTCCCATATGGTAAACGGGGGCTCTATTGATTGAGCCACACCCGCTTCCCCTTTTAGTAACTCTTTACTGAGGTCCCATCATGTGTCAAGCACTGTGATATTTGCTAGGTATGTAGTTTATGTATCTTGCCTTCAAAGGATTAATAGCCTAGCTAGAAGACATATATGAAGAGTTGATCATAGAACAGGGATCTTATCCTCAAATTGTTCACAGACACATTAACAGATCAATGTATTATAGTAAATGCTATAAACTATTTATTAACCAAATGGTATTGGTACTCTCTGGAGGGTTCTAGCAGTGTGTTATAAGTGGATATGAAGTAAGATTGGGAGATGGGCATTCTGGCTATTTACTAGTTCTTGCATAATCACTAATTTTCTGACCATGAGAAAGTCTCTTTAACATCTCTAAGTGTCAGTTTCTTCCTCTGAAAAATTTAGAGTTTGTATTAAATGATCACCAGCTCTAAAATACTATTAAGATCATGAGTATGCAAATTGTGTATGCAATTTTACATCTTGCCTTTTAAAAATTAATACTATATCAGATGCATTTTATATCATTAATTCTTTCTAAATATACTTTAAATTGATGCAGAATATTCCATCATATGGAAGTACCATAATGGACTCAATGAGTCTGCTATTCTGATAGTGGTTTCCAGTGTTTTGCTGTCATAAATAATGCTGCTATGATTATCTTTGTTCAGAAATTTGTGTCTGAATTTCTTATCACTTTTTAAAGGTCTACTTCTATAAATTGAATTTACTGGCTTAAAGGGTACAAATATCAGAAATGTTCTAGGCACATGTTGTCAATTTTCCCCCAGAAAAGTTGCACTAATTTATATTCTCAGAAGCCATGTGGGTGCTAATTGCATCTCACTCATCCTCATGAGCATTCAAAGTCATCACTAAAGTGAAAATCTAATTCAATAGGTGAAACCTGATGCTTCGTTTCAATTTCAGTTTTCAGATTGTTAATCATTTTAAACTTTCCCCCATGTATAGTAATTTACATTTTTCTATTTGTGAATTGTTTGCTAGAGTTCTTTACCTGTTTTTATTTGGTTCGAGGGGGGAGACAACTACATGCCATACATATTACAGATATTTGCATTTTAATTTTTCTAATGACTTTGATATGGCAAAGTTTTAAATTTCTGAATAGTAATGTCTGTCTTATACTTTCTGATATTCCCTACTCCCTTTTCTTTGTTATTTCCAAAACAGATTTATTGAGGTTTAATAGACATACAATAATCTGCTTATATTTAAAACAGTGCAATTTGGGAGTTTTGACAAAGGTATATACTTGCAAAGCCATCATCACATTCAAAATGATGAATATATCCATAACCTCATCACTTTGAGAAGTTTCTTTATGTCTCTTTGTACTGTACTTTATAGATGTTACTCTGCCATTTCTTATTTTCCTTGTTTCCTACAAAAAATCTGCTATTTGATCTTGTCCCTCTGTGTGTAATGCATCTTGTTTCTCTGGTGATTTTAGGATTTTCTCTTTATTACTGGTTTTGAGTTGGTTATAATGCCCATCTGTGTAGTTTTTTTTAAATTTATTCCCCCCCTCCCACTGCTTGCTCTAGCAGTCTGCTTTCTGTGTCCATTCACTACGTGTTTTTCTGTGTCTGCTTGTCTTCTCTTCTCATCCTCTCTTTAGGAGGGACTGGGAACTGATCCCGGGGCTTTCTGATGTGGGAGAGTGGCAGCTCCCTGGTTTGCTGTATCTCTCATTGTCTTTTTCCTCTGTGTCTCTTTTTTGTTGTGTCATCTTGTTGCACCAGCTCTCCGCGTGGGCCAGCTTGCCTTCACCAGGAGGCCCCGGGAATCGAACCTGGGACCTCCCATATGGTAAATGGGAGCCCAATTGCTTGAGCCACATCCACTTCCACCATAAGTGTAGTTTTTCATGTTTCTTTGTTTGGAATTTGTTGAGCTCCTTGGATCTATGCTTTTATAATTTTTATCAAATTTGGAAAAAATTTTGATCATTATTTCTTCCCATTTTTTCTCTCCCTCTCTGTTTTTCCTTCTCTTTTTAGTACTCTAATTACATGTACATTAGACTATTTCAAGTTGTCCCATAGCTCATTCTGTTTCAAAAGAAATATTAAAATTCCATGTTTGGAAGTTGAGTGATTGTGCTGGTTTGAGTCTTTTGTGGACCCCGGAAAATCCTGTTCTTAAAGCCAATCCGTTCTTGTGCTTGTAAAGCTATTGTAGTGAGACCTTTTGATTAAATTATTTCAGTCAAGGGCCTTTGATTGATTGCATGACTCAGGGTAGGTCTTTTTTTTTTAAAGATTTATTTATTTATTTATTTATCCCCCACTTGCTGCCCGTGCTTGCTGCGTCCATTCACTGTGTGTCTTCTCCGTGTCTGCTTATCTTCCCCTTGCTGTGAGGTCCCGCTGCATCAGTCCCTTGCGCCGCGAGGGCCGGCCTGCCTTCACAAGGAGGCCCCGGGAAGCGAATCTGGGGCCTCTCAGGGTAGGTCTTAATCCTCCTACTGGTGTCCTTTATAAACTGAGGAATGAAAAGTCACAGTCACAGGAAAAAAGCTGCAGAGACAGAGGAGAACCCACTAAGTAGAGAGAACACCATGAGAGCAAGAAGAAACACCATGGCCCAGGGAGAAGGCAGAGACTGGCAGAGCTGCCATTGTGCCTCTCCACATAGAAGGAGTCCAGGATTGCTGGCAGCCAGCCTTTGAGGAGAGAGAGAGCTTCACGTGATGCCTTGATTTGGACATTTTTCTCAGCCTTAGAACTGTAAGCTTATAGCTTAATTAATACTCATGTAAAAGCCAACCCATTTTTGGTATATTGCTCCCAGTAGCTTTTAGCAAACTAAAACAGTGACATTATATTTTTGTAGATTGTGCCTATTAATAATACTTATATAAATTAATATAATTATTTGTCTAACACAGTATCCAATTAGATGCTAATTGCCTATAGAAATTTCTTTTCTTTTCCCTTTTCCTACCAATTCTTTCTCTTCCCTGTCCTTCCAGGACAATTCAGTTATAAAGTCATGAGGTTGAGCAGAACAAGGTAGGCATCTTCACTGAAAGGGGGAGGATTCATGGTGGCCCAGAGGAAGGCAGCAGAGCCCACCCAGGGTGAGCAGGGCATCTGTGTGAGAGAGCCGTCTCACACGAGGGGTCAGAGTCCAGCCAGGTGAGCAGGACATCTGCGTGAGGGGTCAGAGTCCAGCCGGGTGAGCAGAATCTCTACCAGGAAGGATGGCCTGAAGTAAAGTTTAAGAGGACAAGCTGGGTGAGGAAGGCATCCGTGCCATTGGGCAGCCTGCTATGGTATGCCAGAGTTCCAGTGTGGCATACCCATCCAGATGCGGGGCAAGCTAGCATGAGGAGTCAGAGCCTAAGCTTGGTAAGGAGGGTGTCTGCATGGTGAGGGTGACAGCATGGGGAGTCAGAGTTTGAACTGGGGGGGAGGAGCATCAGTGAGGAGGAGGCCCTGTGCAGAGTGTCAGCACTCAAGGGGGCTGAGGAGGGCATCTGCATGGGAGGAGGTGGCAGCAGAGACAGAATATTGGCTACACAGAGGGAGGTTGAGTTGATATGTAATAAGTTAAGGATAATGAGAACCAGCTTTCTCATTGTCTGAGAAGGACATATAAATTTGGAAATAGAGAAAACCAAAATAAACCTCTGATATTTGATTAGAATTAGAAATATCAGTGGGAATTCATGGTTTTAGTAGATATAGAAATAAATATTGATGGAAATGTGTACAGGCATGTGTGTGCGTGTCTGTGTGTGTACTTATATTTCCTAGTCTTACCCACCAAACAGCCTTGGAACGGCAACATACCACAACAATGAGCACATCTGCTACCCAGGTCTTTGTTTCCAAATACCATTCTCCACTCAAGGGAACCATGGCTTCTTGGAGAAATGGCTAATTCTAGGACTGGGGCAGGGAAAGTACAAGCTGAGCCTAGAACATCTTGCTGTATCAGGAATCAAGAAAGTTCTCAAAGAATGATGGGACTATGCTCAAAGTTTACAGAACTTCACTTGCTACCTTCCAATTCTGGTTCAGTTTGCCATCAGAATATATATGAGAACTATGGATCATATTCCAATGAATAATATAGGAAACCAAGAGTTGAATGAGAAATTAAGCAAAGAAATATATAAATACATAAAAATGGGATGAGAAATAGGATAGTTACATAATTCCAAAATACTGGTCCACAAAATATGAATTAATTGCAAAGAGGAACTAGCTGTTTTACAGTGGAGAAACCTGAAGGCTTCATTGAGGATCAACATGAACTTCCTCAGTAATGGGACAATTTGAACCTGTGAGCTACCTGATAGGATAAAATGAGAAGGACACAGCATCACTTGTGTGATACTCCTGCCAAGTATGCGTTACCTGAAACGATTCATGAGAAAACGTGCAGTGAATCCAAATTGGGTTGCATTCCATAAAATAACTAGCCTGTAATCTATAGAAAAGGATCAAGGTCGTAAGAATTAAAGAAAGACTAACAAACTGCTAGACAGAAGAAGACTTAACGGACATGACAACTGAATGCAACATGTGATCCTTTTGCTATGGTGAAAATTATGGGTACAAATAGTGAAACTAATGGTTGGTCAGTATTAGATGGAAATAATGAATCCATATGAACTTTCTGATTTTAACAGTTGTTTTGACGTTATGTAGGAGAATGTACTTGTTTGTAGGAGGTAGACACTAAATATGGTTAATTTTATGTTATTATAAGGAATCTAATGATTTTTTTCCCCTAAAACTTTAAGTAGCTTTGAACTGTCTGGGATATTCATGATATTAGCCTTTCCGTCTGTGAAGAGGAGAGAAAACATTTTATGTTTAGAGAAAACAGAAAGTTTAATTGATTTTCTCTGCTTCAAATAATTGTTACAGATAGAAATAAAATACTGGCTTCTTCCTTTTCAAACCCAGTCATAGAAATAAAATACTGGCTTCTTCCTTTTCAAACCCAGTCCTTAAAAGTATTTTTTGACTTAAAACTGTGTGTAAGCAATTTAACAGTTTTACCAGACCCTCCATTCCTAGTCCTAAAAGGAGAGAGTGAAAGTACTCTCCATCTCTGTGATGGTAGACCCGTGTTGGCTTTGCTCTTGGGGAGACTTTGTGGAGTCTGGTAGGATTTACTCCACATAAAGAAAACCCTAGCAACAAAATTTCATCCCTGTAGGCTGGAATTCCTAGCATTAATTCCATTGCTTTGAATTAAGAGAAACATTTCTTAAAGATTTGTCCCCCACACCCAGGCCCCTAAGGACATTGTTGTCAAATACCCTGGAACACTCTGGGATAAATGAAGTTTAAATGATTCCTTCACCCAGACTTCTCCAAACTGCGAGAAGGCCAAAAAGCTTTGTGGCTGTATAGGGAAAATAGACATTTCATTGTATCTCAAATTTAGTTGCCTAAATTTTTTCAAGGATCACTTTTCTCAAGGATCGCTTTGTGGAAGGACTGTTCTGTGGAAACATTTTGGGAAAGGCTGGGTTAAGATAAAGCACATTATTAGACAAGAGTATGAAAGAAACATTTTTCCTTTTAAATCTTAACTCAGCTTGGTGCATTATGTGAGCAAAAATTAGTGTCCTGAAGGAATAATCCTTCGTCCAGTGTGCTCTGCTTGGACTGGTTCTGTTCACCTCAGCTCAGGCCGTGGGCTACTCCTGCGGGGGACAGATCGACTAATACTAGGAACACTGGCTCAAGAGCTTGACATATGTCATAGAGTGGACCAGAGACTCGGAGCCACACTGATTTGGGTTATAATCCAGACTCCTCCAATCCATGCCATGTACTTTTGGTCAACTCACATCATCATTCTCTGTTTCCTCCTCTTCCAAAAGGAGATGACATCATCACGCCAGTAACAAGAGTTGTAGCAGCAAATACCCGTGAAGCCCCTACTCTAATGCCAGGTACTGTTCTAATCACCTAGTATACGCTAACACTTAATCCGCCACAGGAAACATTACAAGGCTTGCTCATCTCCATATAAAATGCTGATGGTGCAGAATTGTCGGGAGGATTGGATAGGATATATAATCCGCAGGCCTTGGCACAGACTGAGCGTTCCTTAAATGCTCATCAGCCTCAGCCTCTTCTGCACCTGAGGGATGGGTTGGTGGATGCAGGCAGGGAAGCACAATGGCCAGGAAGGGCGTGTGCTGTGCAAAGGGAGAAGGAGGGGCTCTCACAGCCCTGCCTGGAACTGGTTAGGACCGGAACTGCGCACTCTTTCTTGTTTTTATACACCCAAAGTCTTAATTTTCCTCCTACACCGCGATGTCACCTTCAGCAAGCAAATGCTTATTTGTTTAATCAACACATCTTTTATTTATTGAGTGCCAACTATGTGTCAGTTGGCACTCAATACAAAATAAATAAGAAACCCTGCTCTCAAGGAGTGTTCTTTCTTCAAGGGAAGACGGACAATCAACAATATAAGTAAAGTGGACTATATATCCTGTCAGATGATCAGAAAAGGAAAGCAGGAGAGGGGGGTAGGCGTGGGGGAGGGTGGGGATGGGGCTGGTTTTTATGTACTTTTCTTCTCTTCCTGCCTGAAATTTCCGTAGATCAAGTCTACACAGCAGAGATAAAGGCCAAAAACAGAAGAGAAGGGGAGAAGGGAAAGAATTAGGGTGTAGAGACCGGGATTGTCACTGCACGTTTGTTTTAGTCATTTGAAAAACCTCCCCCAAGATGGTGGAGAACATTCCACCTCCGGTTCCTCACCTGTGCAGTTTTAAAATGCAGCATTCTGAAGCCTTGATTCAGTCACCCAGAAACCTGGTGTCACCCACTTCCTCAGTTCTTCCATGGGCCTTAGGAGTTTGCTGACACAGAGCCTTGCCAACAGCCAGTCTGTTGCTGTGCTAAGCAGCTTTGCTGCTGTCTACAGTTCCCCCAGCGAGGAGGCATCTCCCCGGGGAGCCAGTGAACTAAATGGTGCTCACCTGGCTGTGCTCTCTGCCTGTGCAGTGACTTCACCTTTGCAGCCCCTAAGTGAAATGAGCACCCTTCCATCTGTGGCTAGACTTGCATGCTGAGGGGGCTTGGGGATTCATGGTTCTCAGAGATGGAAGGCAGGAGCAGTGAAGCACTAACCACGTAAATTGCCACGCTGGCTTTTATGGCTGTCACTGTCGTGGGGGAGTTAATTGCCCGTGTGTTTCATTTTTAACTATTGGGCTTAACTGGAAACCAAAAGTTGACAAAATTGCAAACAGAAGAGAGAAGAAGAAAAGAAGGGGAAAAAGATTGAAATTCAGAATGATTTAGCTTGTAATACCAAATATTTTTGTCTTTACAATGTTTGGTAAGATGACCAGAATCTTTTTAAATTTCATATTTTTTAAAAGTTTGTATATGCTCAGTTATTACAGTGAATCTCTTAGTGGGCATTGGCAGTGAATATATTCCTCTAGTTTAGCTAGTTGTTTAGTTGCTAGAGAAGCTATTTTCTAAAACTGAAGATGAAGAGACAAAGAATCACAATGTTAACAGTGTGTCCTACAGCTAATGCTAAAGCACATACAGTTGCCCCTGTGATTTGGTTAGTGCACTGGTCGAGAGTTAATTCACTTGGAATGTACCTGAACAAGGAGGTGCTCATTCCTGTCTTGCTGATGAAGGAGGAGAAATTCAGACGGATGGGACTTGTGTTAGATTTCAAGGAATTTTGATCCTAGAGCCTTCCTGTGGCAACCTGTGGAACTATGACTGAAGTGGAGGCCCCAGAGAGATCCAGAAAGACCAAGGCCTTTTGATAAGCTTTATTCATTTTCCTATCAGGTGCATTTTCATCCCATTGCCCGGCCTGCCACCCAAATCCTCAATGGTGTTGAGATTCTGTGATTTGGATTTGTCATCCAGTCCCTGGCCTCACCTTGTCTCTCCTCGGGCACAGTGAGACAAACACTGGTCTGTTCCCTCTTCTACCAGAGGCAGTATTGTGCAACACCTGTACTTTTTAAAACCTTTCTACTCTGGCGCAGCGATCCTTTTACTCCTCTTTTCTATTCCCAACCCTTCCCCTCTTTTTCTGATTGTTCTCGACAAGAGTGACTCACATTTAGTGAAAGTAGAAATTTTTATGGTTGCTGAAAAAGCACAGAAGCGAAGTCATATATGCTAAAATTTTGCATAAAGAGAACTCAAGTGTAGGGAGGTGCTGTAGTATTTATATTTTATTCCATTCCTTAGACAGTTTAATGCATAGCTTTATAATAGAGACAGAACAGAATCAAAGAGCAGCAGGTAGCCTAGAGATGCCACATGGGATTTGAAGCTTAGTGAGATTGATCCTATTATACCTCTGATCGGATTATGTTTAGAAACTGGGGCCTGGGAACCTTTAGGAAATATTTTAGGGTCCGTGCTGTTTGGGATGGATTTTGCTTTGTGACACCCGTCATTAAGAAAATCTTGTTTCTGTCATAGATGAAACCAAGTGACTCAATGGTAATTTGTTCCAATTTGATTGATTGACATCTGAGTGGTTAGACCTTCACTTTAGCTTTTAGAAAACCATGATGTCTTTACTGAACAGACAAGAAGAGCAGAGTAGAATGGAATGCAGCAATTTACTGTGTATGGGAAGGACACCAGGACTGTAGCATATCACGCTTAGTCCTGTACTGAATGCCCAAATTATAATAAATAGTGATATAATAAGTGTCTATTTTTATTTTTAAAAGAATGCCTCCTTTCTACTGGGTAAATACTGCTTTCAGATCTGCAATAGGAAAGAGAAAGAAAGGAGACCATCCATATTTTCTTAGATGGTAGTATGATACATTAAGTGGTATTTCTAGTAATTTTTTCTTTGCTGACATAATTGTAGTACTGGGTTATTTAGACAAATGGCACACTTTTCTAATTAGTGTTGTTTGGGTATGATTGGCCAGATTGAGTCTATCGAGCCCTTGTTGAGATTAGAGGTAAAGATGAACAAGGGAATTCCATCTCTGAAATGGAGGCAGGAAAACCGACTGACTTACACATTACTCCAAGAGGTGTGACAGCACATTAACATCTTTAGCCTTCAGAAAGGCTAAAACCAGCAACTGTGAAGAGCAGTTGCCCCCTCTGCCTGTGGCATCCACCTGTTCACTTGTTCACCTAGTCTATCTCAGCCCAGGACCTGGGCTCCAGGTGAGAGACCTGGTCATGAACAGTATCAGTGTGTGGCATTATGTTGAGAAGAAGACATTTCATCATGGTTCAGAAAAGATCCTTTGCGCTCTCTTGGATTTAATTCAACATAATATGTGGGGGTGGGGGTATAAAAGACTGGCAATGAATTAATAATTGTTGACGGGTATGTGGGGGGTTACTATTCTGCTTTGTGCTTGTTTGAAATTTTCCCTAAAAAAGAGGTAAAAACAAAGCAATACAAAGTCAGAAAACAGAGTCCAATAAATTATAAAAAAAGGAAAAGTCCTTTGTTAATGTATGGCATCCAAGAAGAAAGAGTATGCACCATATAATTCTGTGGTTTTTAAACTTAGGGAGTCACAGGATCTTTTCTCAGGCTCACCTGGACAGCTTTTGGCAAATACATTTCAGGGGTCCCTCTTATCAATTCTGATAATTCTGGGAAGGGAAACAGTTTTCTGGTGATACTGAGGTGCTCAACCGATTTGGGAGCCACTGCCAAACTTAATTGTCTGGATTATGTCATGAAATTAACTTTGGAAAGACAAATTTTGGTGAAGGTAGGAAATGTTAATGCCTTGTGAAATTGACAAAAGTTTCTTAAGCTAGAACTATGGCACATTTTTCATAGTTTGCAGCTTTTGATGTTGGTTTACTTGGAATGAGATTTAGTAAGAATTCATAGAGCTGGAAGTTTGACTTTCCTTTCATTGTCCTTTCTACAGTACCATGCCCCCTCTCTTCTCATCTTTACCCTAACTTTAAATCATAAGATGATTTAACTTCAAAGAGAACATTTTAATTTTAAATTAATTTCCAATATCTAGGATCACGCCTTATAACTTTTAAAAAAGTCAATGCTGGCCCTAGAAATAACATCTCTTTAGCACTAAGGACAGGTTGTCACTTTTCATGTTAAGGGTTGGTCATGGTCCCAATACTTTTTTTTTTTCTTTTTCCTTGAGCCTGCGGGGAGCAAGCTGGCTCCAGACTTCTCCAAGTCCACATCTCTTTGCCTCCAATTATCACGTGTCCAAGGACAGGAAACCACAGACACACCTTTGTAGGAGGGTGGTCCAAGTACTCTTGAGGGTCCCCCTAGCATCATATCTGAAGAAGAAAGATGGCTCGAAGCAACAGGAGAAAGCTGGTGTGGTGGGTTGAATTGTGAACCCAACATAGATGTGTTTTGTTTTTTTGATTTTTATTTTTTTAAAGATACTTAGATTACATAAATGTTACATAAAAAATATAGGGAATTCCCACATGCCCTGCTCCCCACACCTCCCACATTTTCCCACATTAACAACGTCCCTCATTAGTGTGGTACATTCATTGCAATTAATGAACACAGTTTGGAGCACTGCCACTAAGCATGGATTATAATTCACATTGTAGGTTACACTCTGTCCCACTCATTTTTGTAAGTTATGACAAGATATATAATGGCCTGGATCTGTCATTGCAGTGTCATTCAGGACAATTCCCAAGTCCTGAAAATGCCCCCATATTGCACCTGGTTTTCCCTCTCCCTGCCCTCAGAAACTCCAGTGGCCACTGCCTCCACATCAATGATATGGTTTTTTCATTGCTAGAATCACAATGAGTCTATAGTAGAATACCAGTAAGTCTACTTCAGTCCATAGTTTGTTCCCCAATCCTGAGTATTCTGGGATGGTGATGTCCACTCCACCTCTAATTGAGAGGAGACTTTAATCCCATAGAGCAGATGGATGGGACTCTCTTGCTTGCTGTTGTAGATTCTCTTGGTTCCTTGGTATGGTGGTTGTCCATCATCACCTCCTGTTAGTTGTCCTGGGTGAGACCAATGAACTGGAGAGTAGGTGTTCCAACTCTGTTGAGATTCAAGGCCCAGCTGGCACATGGATAGCCCAAAGATTTAAGTCTCTTGGACAACTCTAGTACTAATTATAGGTTCAAATAGGACAGAAGAGCCATGTGTAGGGAAACCACAACTGAGACCAACTCTGTCACACTGGGGAGCATAAATTCCAAAAGGAAAAGTAGATAATACCCCAAATAACGGCGCTCCTGAGGGTTCTGGAGACATCCAGACACTATAGTCAGGGCAGATTGCTCAGGAGTTAGATGTGTTCTTAAACTTAATCCTCAATCCAGTGGACATGAACCCATTGTAAATAGGGTCACTTGAAGATGTGATTTTTAGTTAAGGCGTGGCCCAAATTAGTTAGGGGGCGCCTAATCCTGGTTACAGGATTGCTGGAGGCATAAAGAGAACTGGGAAGTCACAGAAGTGGGAAAGGAGAGAACATCCCCATGTAATGGGTGGCAGAGATTAGCCAAAGAACCCCAAGGATTGCCAGTGGCCAGCACCAGAATGCATTAGACTTTGGGGAGACTTTGCTGACACCTTGATTTTGTATTTCTCCTAGTCTCAAAACTGTGCGCCAGTAACTTCCCATTGTTTAAGCCACCCCATTGTGTGGAATTTGTCAAAGCAGCCTGCATGACTAAAAGAGGTAGGACACCTGAGTTATTAACCATTGCCTGGCACTAACTGGGCTATAGAGGATGAACTAGGCATTTGAGATCAAATTTAGAGAAACCTGACAGAAAGGCATTTCATTTTCTTAAGGTCCAGAGAATCATAGGGCTTTATAGATAAGAGACACCCAAAGAATGTTGTGGTTCAGGTGATTTTTACTTTTATAACTGAAGCTTAGCTTTAGAACACTTTGCATTCCCATATGAGTTTTCCATTTCCTCTAATTCTCATAATAACAAACAAATCTGTTTGTATTATTTGAGGTTAAAGAGGCTTAATATTAAAGGACAATGGAGCAAAGACTACAGGCAAGCAGGGACACATTAGCATTTTCCACCCCTGCCTATTAGCTCGGGCCCACACTCTGCAGACGGTCTTTCTCTTGGTTCACATTTTAGGTATCCCAGTGATGCTCAAGTTTAACATGTACCACAATTGCTAGACAAAGTTGTAGATACATATCTGTATACTGTTCTGTAAGGCATATTTAAGGGATTTTCTGAATTTTAACTCGACATATCGTTTGACTACAGGTGCCTTTCAAGCCCCTCCCTGGGATAAGATGTGAATGCTGTAGTAGAGTACTTGTCTTGCCGGAACTAAGTGACGGGGCCTGATACAATGGAAAAGGAAGAATGAAAGACAGAAAATGGATTTTCATTCAAGAGGAAAAGAACAATTATTTACTGTTTTCTAAATATCCTCCAAAATGGGTAGAGACCAAAGACATATTATCTAAGCATATACAAAAGATATTCATCTAAATACTGGACTTCTCAAACACCATGGTGTTTGTTCTTTGTTGCTGAGCGTAGTGAGTGCTGACCACCTAACCAGTGGGTGATTTCACAGAGCTTTGCCCGAAAGAAAGAAAATGACTGGGTGGAGCTTCTGTTTGGGTTCAGTTTTAAGTATAGATAGTCGGCAGACGGCCTTCTCACTGTCTGCTCAAGTGCTGCTTTATTTTTCAAGTCTACAAAAAGCATATGCATTGCAGTTCAAATACAGAGCTGCCCTTGTAGAGGAAAAGCATTATTTCCATTTATAAAATACGTTTTAAAGGAGAGTGGTTTCCCGCTAGAAATGAAAGGAGGGATTTTATCTATGAAAAGCAAAAATGGAATTATTGAAAGTACAATAGGCAACTTTTGTAAAATGACAAGTAGAGGTGAATTTAATTCAAGTTCAGCATATATAATAATACTTTTGAAAAACTCCAAAGCTTTAGGCATTAAACTAATCACTTTGTGACTAGCAAAACATTTTATAAATTTAAATAGGGAGTGCATCATGAGTAGAATTTGGGAGAAATATTAAAATAAGAATCCAAAATGGAATTCATTGTCAGCTTATTCTATTACTGTCATTTCCAAAAAAATCGATAATAAATTTGTCCCACTGGAAAAATACCTTCCTTGCTTTTGCTCAATCTCCTGTCATTGTGAAGCTTAAATGCATCTGACAACAGAGTTGACATCATGATTCCAGACAAGTACAGAACTTTGGAACAGGTCAGTTTCAGTTTTAAATAAGTAATCCGATTTCTTTTATACTCTGCAATCAGAGCTAAAGTTTCCTCTATCTGAAGGGACCAAGGCCAGAATGGGAAGAACTTGAGGCCGGGCTCTGGCCTGGGTTCAGGTTATGATTGTTACAGAATAGCTGGGTCACCTCAGACTTTCAACCTGATGTGACCCAGTTTTCCATATGAAGTGGTATCATTACTACTTCCTTCACTGCCTCTTTAAGTTCTTAGGAGAGCAAAATGTGCTACTAGATGTGAAAAGAGAAGTATAAGAAAAAAAAAGTGAGCTATTTCACTCAACTCTCTGCTTTTATCTGTTTGATTTTTTTTCACCCTAAACATTTTTTAAAATTTGTCAAAAATTAAATTCCTTTCAAATGTATTGTCATTGCTAAGGTACAAGGCAGGTGTCTTCGTTTCTTTGCTGCTAAAACAAATATCGTACAATGGGTTGCTTGACAAGAGGAATTTTATTGGCTCATGGTTTCAGAGGCTAGAAGGCTTGCTTCCTCGGGTGCGGGGGGTTGGGGTGTCGGTATCACCTGACTGCTTGGCAACTTTTGGGGTTCCTTAGGTTTTCCGTCACATAGTAATGCACATGGTGGCATCTTCTCCCTCTCTCTGGTTTTGTTAGCTTCCAGCTTCTGGATGCTCCCGTGGCTTCTCTCTCTCACCTCTATAAGACCAATGGCAGGATTAAAGCCATCCGGACTCAGTGACCACACCTTAACCCCAAATACCATCTTCACAACAATGGCTTCACACTCCCAGGAATGGATTAAGATTATGACCACGGTTTTCTGGGGAACATAACTCCAGGCCACCACACCTGGGAATGGGCAAGAATTGATGCAATGTTAAGGAAAGTTCAGGACAAAAGGATCTCATGGAGCACAGCTGGCTAGATGGAAAAGGTCCATGCAGATCTTTTATCTTTAAAACAATTTTTCTTCACATTTATTTTTAGAGGGAATGTTGCACAAACCTCTTGGATTCTGGGAGGACCCCAATGTTTTAAATAATTTACTTATTCAGGATCTAAGTGTACTCTGCAGAGTCCGTTGAAGTCATAATGTTTTTAGAGTAATCCAACTCAAACTTTTGAGTTAGTACTGAGTAGGGAGAGAATGAGTGCTATAGTTGGAGCTTTTGGCATAAATACATGATTTACTAATGGCTTAAACTTGACTAGATGCCAGAGAGGCAACTACATTCTTATTATTAATATTTAATTCCTCCCTAATAGCTTTTTGTATAGGAACAGAGATTTCTAGTTTTCTGAGGTGCTGCAGTAACAGTTACTTTTTGTTAATGGTATAAAGGATGGGATATTTTTGAAATAAGATATCTGGTGGACTTTTATTAAATTTTATACATGAATTTGATCTAAACTATCTCAGAATGGTAGCTTTAACATACCATGGCTTATGAGTTATATAAAATATTCCATTGTGATTGCTTGTTGGTCCTGTGGAACTTTCCTAAATGCTGGAGGACACCCTGTTGCTGGTGTTTCATTCTCTCCAGATAGTTCCTTCCTCTCCCTGTCCAGGGAGTTGCAGAGTCTGAAGGCATGGTTATCTAATAGGTCTTCTGTTCCTTACTTGGAGCTTGTAAAACAATGTGAATGAACTCTATACTTATAAGTATATTTTTTCTTTCCTCTTAGGTTTATTATTTTGTTTATAGTTTATTGATCATCTAGTACCTTGACTGCATTGTGTTTGTTTCTTTAAGACTAAGTCATTTATTTGTGGAGGGGAAAAAACAATCTTGATATAAAACAGGGATTAGTTTATTATATTGTGTGCCTTTTTTTTTTTAAGATTTATTTTATTTATTTATTTCTCCCCACCCCCTTGTTTGCATTTGCTCTGTCTGTTCGTTGTGTGCTCATCTTCCTTTTTTTTAGGAGGCACTGGGAACCAAACTCGGGACCTCCCATGTGGGAGGGAGGTGCTTAATCGCTTGAGCCACCTCTGCCCCCTGCTTTGTTGTGTCTCTCATTATGTTTTTCCTCCTTGTGTCTCTTGTTGCATCATCTTGTTGTGTCAACTCGCCTCACTAGCCCAACGTGTCAACTCGCTGTCTTGCTCGTCTTCTTTAGGAGGCCCTGGAAGCTGAACCTGGGACCTCCCATGTGATAGGTGAGAGCTCAATCACTTGAGCCACATCTGCTTCCCGTGCCTTCTTAATAATCTTTTAAAATTGCTAAATACAAATATGGCTAAATGACTCCACCATTTACTAGATTTTTTTGGCTTTTGGAATTTTAAAGCACCTTTCTGCGATTTTGTTCCATTGTTGGTAAAATGAGGGATACCAGTAGTATATAAAGAATTTTCCATGAGGATTCAATGAGAATTCTTTATGTTTTAAGTGCTGGACATAGTACCTTTCACACAATAAGTGCCTGGTAAAATAGCTTTCATTGTTATTATCAAGTGTGAAGATCAGTAATTGTCATAGTACTGTTATTGCAAAGAATGTGGGAGATGAAAGTATGTGTACTTGATAGCTTAAATCAGATTTTAAAAAATAAGTACCTATATTTAGTTTTTCTGTGCTCAACCACTGAGCTACACCCACTCCTGTCTATCTCATAAAAGTAAGTCGTAACATGTGGATAAAGCACTCTATTTCCTTGAAGTTTTACATTATTTGAATTCTGTATAATTTTTGCAAGATAAAAAAATGCATAGATAATAGAACCAGAAAGATCATTTAAACCATTAATACATAGAGATATTATGAATGGTTCCAAAAAAACTTTTATATTTTGTCCTTTTATTGCAAATCAAGTGACTATTATAGTAGACACTTCTGGTTGCCTGCCCACCAGCCATCCCCCCTCCACTTTCTTCATTGATGATAAAATTCTGATTCTGTTCAGGTATCCACACTTTCTCTGGTGACTCAGGAATACTTTATAATAAATTTTATCCAATATGGTACCATCTCTGATTCCTCTTAGCAGTAACTGGTTTAAGCAAGGGCATGTTATGCAATTGTAACCAATGAGACAGCAGGAGGGAGAATTTCCTGAAGGGATTCTGAGAAAGGTTTTCTTTGTTGCAAAATGGAAAGAAGGTCTTTTTTCTACTTCTGGACAGTATTGTGAGGAAATGATGTCTGGAACTCTTGCAACCATCTTGTGATCATGTGGTAACAAGCTTCAATGCAAGATTGGTTGATTCATGAATATGGCAAAGCAGAAAGATTAAGTGACCTTGGGTCTTTGAAGATGATGCCAAGGCATTGAATTAATCAACCCTGGAATTGCTAACCTCTCAGGTTCATTTGTAAGATAATACATTCCTTACAGGTGTAAGCAGACTGAATCAGGGTTTTCTGATACAGCTAAAAGCATACTAAAGAATATTACTAATTGTATTTTTTTTCTTATAATAATATGTTGAAAATTATGTAAATGGAAAAATAAGTATCTTACTTGTCAAGGCTGCTATGACAAAGAACAACACAGTGGGTTTCCTTAAACAAAAGAATTGATTGTCTTACTGGTTTTCGAGGTCTTGTTAGGGCTTGGTTTCTCTGGGAGTCTGTAGTATTCCAGCCGTCCTCGTCTCTTGGCATTCTCTCTCTCCTCGTGTCTGATCCCTCGGTTTCCGCTGACTTCAGGCCTCTTCTGATTGTGCCTGAATTTCCTCTCTTTACAAGGCCTTTTTCACGGATTAAGGCCTACCCTAATTCAATTTGGCCACATCTTAATTAATAATATCTTCAAAAAGTCCCATTTGCACATGGGTTCACAGCCATAGAAATGTGGTGTATTAGTTTGCCAAAGGGTGCTGATGCAAAGTACCAGAAATCTGATGGCTTTTATAAAGGGTAAAAGTTTTATTTGGGGTAAAAGTTTATAGTTACAAGGCCCTAAAGAGTCCACCTCAAGGCTGCTTTTTCACCAAAGTCAGTTGCCACGTGTTGCTGACCTCTTCCCTCTGGGCTTCCTCTCTCTCAGCTGCAGGCTGGCATAGGGCTGGTCTCTCAGGGCTTCCTCTCTCTCCGGATGTAGGGCTTGTTACTTTCTGGGGCTTCTATAGCGTCTCTTCCCGAGGTCAGCTGCAAACTATCAGGTGAATGGCTCTTCTCTCCCCGGGGCCCCAGGATCAAAAATGACGGCGCTCTCTCTCTTCTGATGTTTTTTCTTGAGTGTCCATTTATATCAGCCCACCAAGGGGGTGGGGACTCAACCCTGAGTCATGCCCTCCTGACGTGGTCCAATCAAAGCCCTAATCGTAACAGGCAATTTAATCAAGGGCCCCTCAACTGAATCCAATATAACCCAAGGATATCACACCCAAAAGTATAGATTAGTTTACAAACATAATCTTTTCTCTTTCTGGGATTCATAAAGTAAGCTCAAACTACCACAATTAAGACCTGAACATGTGTTTATAGGGGCATAATAAGTTATTCATAACTATTTGTGATTTACAGATATTTAAATTTTTATAGAATGTTTTCTGAAAATATAGCAGCATTTGATATCTTTCTCAAATAGAAATAGAACCACTTCCTATAATGTTATCTTAGCAATACCTTTCTAGTACTTTAAAAATTTAATGATGAAACATATAGAGTAAACTGAACAAATCTTAGTTGACACTCAATGACTCAATGAGGTTTCTTAAAGTGAACACATCCGTGTGAACTCCCAGTCAGCACCAGCCCCTCATCCCAAGGATAACTACTTTTCTAGCACCATAGATAATTCCTGTTTTTGAATGTTATATACTTGAGAAATGTTATATGCTTCCTTTTGTATCTGGCTTGTTTTCACACAATGGTTTTAAACATGAGATTCATCTATGTTATGCATAGCAATAGTTAGATCGTTTCAGCTGTTACGTAATATTTTATTGTATGAATATCCTATTATTTATCCATTCTTTTATTGATGGATGTTTGGTATTTTGCCTACTATGAATGATGCAGCTATGAAAACTCTCATATACAGTTATACTTCCTTTTATTGTTCTTTGCTTTATTGCACTTCACAGATACTATATTTTTTTTTACAAATTGAAGGTTTATGGCAACCCTGCCTTGAGCAAGTCTATTGGTGCTATTTTTCCAACAGAATGTGCTCACTTCATGTCTCTGTGTCACATTTTATTTAAGTTACGCACACTTTTAAAAGATACATTGCACACTTAATAGGCTATCATATAGTATAAATATAACTTTTATATAAACTGGGAAACCAAAATTTCTGTGTGACTTGCTTTATTTTGATATTCATTTTATTGTGGTGGTCTGGAACCAAACCTCCAATATCTATGTGGTATGCATGTATGTCTTTTGGTATATAAATATATATTCATGCATTTCTGTTAAGTATATGCTTAGGTATTGGTTCGCTAGTTCATAGGGTAGACAAATAAATATCCTCTTTAGTAGATATTGTCAAAGAATTTTCTAAAGTGACTGTAACAATATACACTTCTACCAGTCATATATAAAGGTAAAAGTTGTTTCACATACTTGCTAATGCATTATATTTTAAATTAATGTAATTTTAGCCTATTCTGATGTTGTGTTGTGCTCTTTCATTATAGTTTTAAATTTATATTTCCCTGATGACTAATGAGGTCGAACAACTTTTCATATGTTAACTGGCTATTTGGACATTCTCATTTTTGAAGTGCATATTTATATCTTTTGACTATTTTTTTTTCAAAATGTGTTTTCTTTTTATTATTGTTTTATAAGAATTTTTCATCTGTTCTGCATATACATCCTTTGTAAAATTTCTTCTTCTATGTGGCTTGTCTTTTTACTTTTTGGCAACTTTTGTAGAAAAAAATTTTTTAGTTTCAGTGAAATCAATTTATCATCCTTTTCCTTTATGGTTAATGTTTTTGTAATATGTTTAAGAAATCTTTGCTTACTCTAAGGTTCTGAAGATATTGTCCTCCGTTATCTTTTATAAACTTTATTATTTCTTTGATCCATCTGCAATTAATATATTCAATTTATTCCAGTGCTTTTCAGGCAAACTGTTATAAATCAGATGGCTATATATGCATGGATCTGGTCTCAGATTTTCGTTGGTCTATTTTCTATCATTGTGCCAATACATCACGATTTTAATAGTATGTTTCATAAATTCTCCAACTTTGTTCTTTCTTTAAAATTGTTTCTTACTCTTAATGCTTTTCACTTCTATATAGATTTTTAAATGATCTTCTTAATTTCCATTAAAATAACACTGCTGTGATTTTGATTGGGATTGTGCTGCCTCTGTAAATCAATATGGAAAGACTTAACATTTTCACAACAAAAAGTCTTCTGATCCATGAACACTAATTTAGGTCTTCTTTGTTTTTTATTTTCTCTCAGTGATGTGCTATGGTTTTCTCTTAGAGGTCTTGCATATTCTATGTTTTGATGCTATTGTGATGATATATTTTAGAATTTTATTTTCTAGCAGCTTGTTGTTAGTGTACAGAAATACAAGTGATTATTAATTCTAGTAGTTTTTAGATGATTCTTTCAGTTTCTGTGTCTACATTTTGGCATCTCTGGTTAATAACATGCTTTTTTCTTCTTTCCAATTCTTACATCTTTAATTGGTTTTTCTTCCTTGCTGTGTTGACTAGGGGCTCCAGAACAATGCTGAATAGAAGTGTTGTTACAAGGTCGTAGGCATCTTTGTTTCCAATCTCAATGGGAAAGCCTTCAGTATTTCATCATTAATTATGATGTTTGCTGAAGGTATTCTTCAGATGTTTATAATATTAAGGAAGTTCCTTCACTTCTTCATTTGGTAAACTTTTGTCGCGACCATTTAGAAAATTTTATTTTATTTTATTTTATTTGCATTTTGTGCGCTATTGAGATGATCATATAATTTTATACTATATTCTGTTAATAAGGTGAATTATGTTGAATAACTTTTTAATGTTGAACTAAATTTGTATTTATGGAATAAATTTTACATATTGCTGGATTCATTTTGTCTCACACAGGTGTAGCTTAAAAATCAGAAATGCCTTTGGGAAACACGCTTACAGAATATCAGCTCACTTCTCTTACTGCCTTTACTCTCGGGACTTACTCCCTCCAGTTACACCTTCCTGGGGAGCATTGAACTCCAGCTTTTGTCTCCCCAGCTCAGGAAGACTGATGCAAGCTTGAGGCCACCCCTTTTGTGTGGAATCTGCGCCTCCTAGTATAAACTCCCAAATGACCTGAAGGCAGAAATACGCGGTGAATGGAGGGCTCCTCTCAGTGAAATTCTCTTCTCTCAAGATCTTCATCCCTCCAGTCTTGAATGCTTTGGTTGCTCTCCAAAGACTTCAAACAATTCAGTGTTTTGTTTTGTTTTTTTATAAAACGGTCTTAGAGTTATTCTAGCAAAAAAAAAAAAAAAAAAAAT
>JAQZBX010010937.1:0-43550 GCA_029593785.1 Cabassous unicinctus | reverse complement strand
AAAAAAAAAAAGGAAAGAAAAGAAAAAGGCTTGAGTCAATGATGAGGGGCAATTGAAATCTTAGAAAAGAAAACCTACGTTAAATTTCTAAACTCATTGTCTGTAGGGAAAACAACCAAATGCAGAATTTGAAATTTTGCACAGGAAGCTGGTAACATGTCAGCATGCTGCTGTATTTAAGGAACTGAGGCTGGGCACGCCAAACGTCATCAAACTCGGAGGTAATTTCACCTGTTTCAATACAGCAGCGAATGCAGAAGGAAACATTCGAGCAAATCTTTTATCTGAATACCTCAAAGACATTTTAAAACATATTATTTACGTAAATCAATAGAAAAGGCTCAGGATAGTGCTAAGAAATTGATTAGGGTTGACAAGACGGTGGGTGAAAGCGAGGATTTCTGAGGGTCTCTTTTAGAAAGCACATATCTGGGGGCTAAAAGCATTTGGGAAGTGAGCTGGTTAAAGATGCCTTGCCAACTTCAGAGTGGTCCCCAGGCTCTGCCGCCGGCTCCCGTGTGGAGACGTCAGTGGACTTAGCTCTGCCACGCTCCTCTGTGTGAGGTTCTGCCTCTGACACCGCTTTCAGCTCCCTCCTTAGAAACCTAATTGGACTTAAGCCCGATTCAGTCAGGATAGGATAGAACATGCTGCAGTAACAAGCATCTCCACAACTCACCTTGACTGTGTGCCTGTACCACATTGGGCACCGTGCTGGGTGCTGGGGGCACGGTGGGGGAAGAGGTAGGCAGCTCCCATGCTATGGCGGAGCATTCATGGTTTTGGAGGAAATGAGTAAACAAAGAAATATAGAGTGGCAAATTGTGACCTGCGTTGTGACGGAGGGGAGCCGGTGCGGTGACAGGTGTCAGGCAGGCATCTTGCTGGGGGTGGGGTGGGGGCACTTCCAGCTGGGCTGACAGGCTTGTGATGGAGCCCACCTCAGGCAGAGCAGTGCGTAGTGTGCTCCCAGGGCAGGTGGCATGGGCAAAGGCCCCGAGGAAGCCTGTCAACTGCCAGCTGGGATCAGAGCCCAGGCCCCCAATTCAGCTTCTGGAGCCCCGTCCACCACAGCAGACCTTCCCTGGGCTGCTGGGAATGCCGAGTTGTTCCTGGAACCCAGCGAGAACCCTAGGGAGGTGGGTGGTGAGCGGGAAGAGAGGAAGTGTCCCTGCACGTCTGGCCGGGCGCCCCTTGCTCGAAGCCCCAGGGGGTCCTAGGCCTTCCTGGCAGGTGGTCTGTCTCCTGCTTGCCTCGCCTGCCTCCTTGGAGACGGTGTGGCCCAATGGTTTGGAGCCCTGACTCCAGAGCCAGCCAGACTGCCGGGGCCGGCATCCCAGCTCCTCCACCTTCTCCCTGCAAGATCTTGGATGGGATGTGACTTCCCTGGAACCTCATTAGTGGGGTTATTACTCCCAGGACTGCTGTAAGGATTCAGAGTGAGGAGGTGCCAAGCATTCGTGCATCCCAGTTCACAGCAGGCCCGGCTGTGTCTGGCCATGGCTTGTGTGCACAGATGAATGAACGCATGAATGAACGAATGGATGAATGAACAAACGAATGAATGAACGAATGAATGAACAAACAAGCGAAGGAATGAACGAATGAACAAACGAATGAACAAATGAAGGAATGAACAAATGAATGAACGAGTAAGGTCCCCTCCACCCTCCCACTGGCAGCCTAGGCCCCTCTCTTGAGCCTGTGAGGCTTTCTGGCAGGCAGGCCGGCCGTGGCAGAGTTGGTTGTTGGGGACCCCACCCCACCAAGCCCACTCTGGCTCACACCCCACGAGCTCAGCGCTGACGGCCCTCCCTGAGCAAAGCTGCAGCAATGAGACGCCGAGGACACCGCTTATCCCCGAGCCAATCGCAGGCTGCGCATCTGTCCTGCAGGAGAGCCCCTCCCCTGAGCCTCAGGACGGGTGTACACCCAGTCCACAGGCTCTCGGGTTTGGGGTGCAGCCAGCGGGAGCCTGTGGGGCTCTGGCTGAGACGGAGGATGGCGGGGAGGTGCTGGGATGGACCACGTGTCTGGGTCCGAGGGGACCACGGGGCAGCCTCACATCCGGTTTCCTGCAATGCCCCAGGACTGGCCTACATGTCCCTGTCCACCAGCTCCACCGCTGGCCGGCTGGACAGGGACTTTGGAGGTGAGTCTCTAGCCGGGTGTCCTCGGCTCCTGCTGGGGCCCAGCCCGGTACAGAGTGGAGCTACTCCCAAGCCCGAGAAGGGCCCTGCAGGACCGCCTGTGCCTCTGGCTCTGCCCCGGTGCCCGCTGGATGTCTTGGCATTGTGGCCACTGCCTGGCACTCTGGGAGCGCCAGGCGGTGATACTCCTGCACTCATGCTGCGCTCAGGCCTGCACCCCCAGAATTCAGCCCAGTACCTGGCAAAGGAAATGCCTGCTGGGCGATGGGGAAACTGAGGACCACGGACTCAGCCACGGACTTGTGGAGCTGGGGAGGACCCGGGGCCCCCTTTAACCTGGTGCTGCTGCAGTTATTTGGGGGCCCCACATGGAAACACCAGGGGCTCATTCTCCTGACAGTCCTAGAATTGCACCTGGACGGATCCAGTGGGAAGCCCCCTGCCCAGCTTCTCAGCCCCGGAGGAAATGCTCTCGTGGGAAATATGCAAATGTCCCGTTTCCCGCCCCAGGCCCCTGCCGGAAATCGCCTCTTTAGGAAGCTGTGTAATTACACACAGCTATTTCCGGCTGGCTGGCCAAGCTGCAGGGATTATTCTGCTAGTGACTTCCCCAAATCTGTCTAGACTCTCTGAAAGCGCGCCGGACAGGGCAAATTCATTAGCGGGCCTGAATAATTCAGATGGGTTTAGAAATCCAGCGAGCATCAAGGTGTTCCCGCATGGTCTCTGCACATATAGATTTTCCTTTAAGAGGCAGAATATAAATTAATAACAGTCTGATTGTCCTTAATGACACAGGCAGGGCCCGGCGTGGCTCCCAGACAGCCGCTCATTAAGGAAAGCATTCATTTTCTCCCCCTGGACAAATTTGTTGGTTAAGCTCGTGGAAGCAGCCTCGTCCACGCTGGTCAGAGCTGCCCATTACGATTATGAATTGCGCGGTCAGAAGGTTTCGCTGCGGAGAGCTCTCCGCCCAAGTCGCTCCGGCTTGGGAACTGTCCTTGGGGCAGGGGTTGTGAAGCCCACACCCCCCATCACCCCTGCAGCCTCCCCCTCGTAAATGATGGAGGGGGGAGGGGGGCCCCTTTTAAGGGGAGAGCTGCTCGTCAGCTTCAGAAAGAGCTACGTATCCCCCCCAAAGTCAGAAATCTGGTGTACTGGTTGAAAAGCGTTCTCCCTGCCAAATTCATGTCCACCTGGAGCCTCAGAAAGCCACCAAGTTTGGAAATTGCTCTTTCCAGGCATATTTAGTTATGTTAGGGTGAGCTCATCCTGGAGCAGAGTGGGCCCTGAGTCCAGTAGGGCTGGTGGCCCTCCCGGAAGAGGGGGGTTTGGACTGCAGGGGTGGCTAAGGCCCAGGAGTCCCAAGGAGGGGTGCTACCCCCGAAGCCGGCACGCAGCCTCCCTCAGCCTCGGGGCCCCGGCCGGGCTCACCCCTGGACTCCAGACGCCTGCCCCCAGAGCTGGGAGAGGGGGTCCCTGTTGTTGAAAGCTCCCTGACTGGTGCTTTGTTATGGTGGCCCCCGAGACCTGGAAGTGGGGAGTGCTGGGGCAGCTGGGGGACTGTGCCGGGCTTGGCTCTAACGGGGTCTTCCTCAGCAGCTCCTGGCCTCGGAGCTGGCCTGGGGGGCTAGCAGCACAGACCCCAGGCCCACCGGGAGCCCTCGGCCCTCAACCAGCCCTCCTCCGAGGTGGGGCTTGGTTTTTACCAGCTGCGTGAAAGTGGGCTGGGGAGGTTGAAGGAGACCCCTGAGCCCCAACCCCGATGTGCCTCAGGCACCCCTGCAGCGACCTCTGGGGGTGCACTCAGGGCAGATGATTTATCTGACTTAAATTTCCCCCAGCAAAGGATGCGGGGGTGGGAGGGCTTTGTCCCCACGACGGGGGGGGGTTGGGGGCTCAGGGAGGGTGGGGCCCTGCGTTGGTCGCCCCCTCTCGTTCAGGCCCGAGGCTCCCTCCAGCAGGTCGTGGGGGCCGGCGCTCAGCCATGCGTCTCTGGCCAGGGGGCCCCGCGGCTTCCCAGGACGGGCCCGTGGGTGGGCGTCCCCGCTGCATTGCTCCAGGAGCTGGCAGCAGGCTGTGAGGGCCTCTGAGTTTGACGGCATCCCCGAAAAGCCCTGGAACGGGGTGACAAGGGGCAGGAGGAGCCAGCCAGGGCCCCCGAGAGCTGAGGGGCTGGAGGAAGCACAGCAGGGCCTCCCATCACCAAACCGTGTCCCTTTGTCCCCGGCAGGGGCGGCAGCCCCTCCTCCACTCTGTGCACCGGGCTCACACCCCGGGTTGGGGACGACCTTTTAGAAATAGAGCCGCAGTCAGTGGGTGGAGCTGACTTTGGACTTCCAGCCTTCGGGACTGTGACGGGAACATTCCTGCTGCTGAAGCCACCCAGCTTGTGGCACTTTGTAACGGCGGCTCCAGGAAGCTCAGGGGGACAGGGAAGGTGCGGGGCCGCAGCCCCGGGCCGGCCGCTCTCCACAGTGAGCCCCGAAAGGACTCGGCCGCCTGGGCAGCCAGCAGTTCACCCCGAAAAGGAGACCGACGAACACGTTCTCGGGTGCCTGGGGAAACGACCGAGGGGAGCAGAGCTCGAGAACACGCTGGGGAAAGTCCTGCCCTTTGGCACGGACGCCAGGCAGAGCCTGCCACGCTCGCCGCGGCGAGGACCCGGAGGCCCAACGCGTCGCCAGTCCAAAGAGCACCGAGGCCTCAGCCCAGAATGCCGGCAGTGCCCGCACTCTCACATCCGCGTGCGAGAGGCTGGACGGGCGCTGGCCTCGCCCGCCGGGGCTGCTACAAGTACCCACGCTGCGGGCGCCGAAGCCAGTCACTCGTCGGCACCCAGTTTTGGAGGCCGGAGGTCCGACATCGAGGTCTCGACAGCGTCCACACTGGCTGGTGCTGGCTGCCGGCGATCCGTGGGGCCCCTCGGCTGCTCCTGCTCGGCCGCCTGAGCCTCTGACTAGATTTCCTCTCCTCCAGGGCCTCCAGTCCTCAGACTCACCTCCACCCGGATTCAGCCTGGCCTCATGCAGAGGGTCTGTGAAGACGGCGTTCACGGATGAGCCCACACCTTCGCTGCCGACCTCTTCAGAGGTCGTCTACCAGCGCTTCAGAGCACAGGAATGTGGACAAGACCTGAGCAGCCTTTTACGGGGGACACGATTCCATCCCCAACACACATGTCCCCAAATTTGACAACAACCCCACAGTGTAGCCAACATTATGGATAATGAATGGTGACAGGACACTTCTTAAAGCAGGGTCAAAACAAACTTTGGTCAACCACACTGGACGTATTTGTCTTCCTGCCCGCTCTGCAGAGAAGATGGCCAAATTGTCATATAAACAGGGGGAGAGATTTTGCAACCAAAACATGCAGGGACGATGCATCCAGAGAGTGAGCAAAATGGATGCAAACTTTTGGAATTTTTACACGTTTGTGGTATTTGTCAGCTATTTTAAACTTGCAATTTCTTTCATTTCTCATTCTAAGTAGGCATTTATTTTTATAAGAAAATCTGATTTTAAATTTTGCATTCCTTCTCTTAAAGAGGACCCTCCAAATGATGTGACCGTCAGGGCCCACAAACCCGGACCCCTCCTGATAGACCCCCAGAGGGTCCCCTGGGGTCCTGGAGGTTGCCCAAGGAGAGGACCTCCTTCCTCTTTGCAGCTGGGGTACGTCTAATCACACCCCACATTCTCCCCCCACCTCCACCCCAAATTCTGGCCAATGTCCCCTCTCCACTGGGACTCAGTGCAGCCGTCACTTCCTCTGAGAAGCCTTCCAGGTGAGGTCCCTTCTCTGTGCTCAGCGGTCAGGGTGAAGTGTCACCCGCAGGCCACGGGGCAGGAAATGCATCCATCGGCTTGGAGTGTGGGCAGCTGGACACCTGCTCTGCTAGCAATAAAAATTCTCCAGAGGTGGTCAGCGGGGTCAAGCTGGCAGTTGACTTTCTGTGGCCCGTGGAGAGGGGTGAGACCCAGGTAAGCCCTCATTTGTAAATGTCTTCATGTCCAGGACCTGCCAGGCAGCCCAGCCCTGGGCCTAATTGTTTCCAGGAAGTGGCTCAAGGAGGCAGCTCCCCTCTGCAAGCAGCGGCTAGTGTCATTCCATCCCTGTTCACCGCCCCCCTGCGCTTCCCACCCCCACCCGGGGCCCGAGAGGGGCAGGCGGGGCGGTGATGGGCTGGCCGGGGCCACCCAGCCGGGGACGAGGCCTGCTCCTGGCCATCCTCGGGTCACATGAGGAGCGACGCCCCAGCAGCCCGCCCAGGCTCTCCAGCCACCCTGCGCCATCCTCAGTCTGCATCCGTTTGAGGGGAGGCCCCCGGTCCCGGGGTGCTGCGTAGCGACCCTGGGCGGCGGCTCTGGCACCACCACGCGCCTGGCAGGAGTTGCCCTTGGCCAGCCCCCGGCTGGGAGACGCTGGCTCCTCTCTCACAACCCCAGGGAAGGATTCGATGCCCTGGGCAGCCTCCAGCAGCGCGGCCTCCCTCCCTCCCGCCACCCTGGCCGTCCACACCAGGTCTGGCACTGCTGTTTTTCTGGCTGCCTCTCCCCAGGTTTGGGAATCTGGAAAAGTAACCGAAGCCAGAGAGGAGAGCCGGGGAGGTGGTCTCTGACGCTGGAGGAGCTGCCCGGGCCCTTTCGGGTGCCGTCTGAGCCTCCCAGGCTTCCCTAGGGGTACAGGACAACTTTACCCCCGGGGGAGGCCTGTGCCCCCGAAGCTGGTGGGGACAGTCCATGGGGACGAGGGACCACAGTTAAGAGGGCTTTCCTCTGTCTGGGCCTGGGTCAGGAGGGGCTGCCGGGGCGTACGGCGTTTGGGGTGGATGCGCAGTCACGTTGGGGGGATGAGGGTCCCTGGGGTCTCGTCTCCACTCTGCCCCGCGGCGGGCATGAAGGTGGGCAGATGGGAGGCGGCTTTGAAAGGGACGCGCGGCCCGGCGGGGGGAGGGCAGGGGTCCTGGGAACACTTAGGCCCTTATCGCTGATCAAAGCCGGAGGCGCCGCCCCGACAGGCGAGGTGTGGCCCCACCTGGCTCCCATTAGCAGCGGGCCTGCTCTTGCTCACAGCCTCCGCCGCGGCGTCCTCTGCACCTGGAGAGGGACGGTGGCCGCTGCAGCCCGCTCTCCCAGCCCTGCGCCCCCAGCCCCCTGGCCCGGGCAGCTTCCTGGCCCCCCGCCTGGGTGCTGCTGGCCTCCCCCAGGGAGACCCCGCCTCTCCTTCGGCCAGGGGTCCGCCCTGAGTGCTCCGATCCCCCAGGCCCAGTTTCCTGGGATCCTGCTGTGAGATCGAGATGGGCCAATATGGGTCTCCACGGTCAGACCAGGAGCCCCCTCGGGCAGTGGGGGCTCCCTCTGTGCCCACTGGAAGGCAATGTTCTCTCACGTCTCGGGGGGTCTTCTACCTGTGCAGAGGAGGGCGGATGGGATTAGCCGACGGGGTTGCTGGGCAGCCTTGGGCAGGTGCCTTAGCCTCTCTGTGCTTTGGGATAGTTTGTGCATCAAGCAGGAATCAGATATTTGAAAGAAGCTTGCCAACTGCAAAGTTCCAACCGTGAATGTAAGTTTTTGTTATTACTCATAGCAGGAGGCTTTGAGGTTGAGGAAGAGACACACATTGGAGAAGACCCCAGGTGGGGAATAAATAAGGGGAGGACCCTGGTGTGTGAGGAAGGTTTATCCCCGTGTGTGCCAGCGCAGAGCACGGCACACTTGACGTGTTAGTCAGCATTCTCCAGAGAAACACAGCCAACACGTTTTATGGCGAGAGAGGTTTATTATAAGGACTGGCAAGTCTGAACTCTGTAAGGCAGCTGCCAGTTGGAAATTCTGATAAAAAGTGATGTTGAAGTGTCCTTAGTCCAGATTCCCGCGGGAAGCTGGCTGGCTGGAAACTTCAGCAGAAGCCAATGCTGAAGCTGAGGCAGAAAGACCTCTGGAAGCCGGTTCTGGACTTTCAGACGTGCAGCTGATTGGATGAAGAGGTTCCTCGCATTGCTGAGCTGGTGGTAGATGCGCTCAACTCTCTACAAACACCCTCACAGCGACAAGCAGCCCGACACCGGAGCCCAGCCAGGCTGACGCCGGAAGTCACTGGGCTTCCAGGGTGCCACAGGCGCCTGCCTTTCCTCCCACCTCTCTGGCCACTGCTTCCTGGTCCCCTTTGCTGGTTTCTCCTCATGCCCCGGCTCTGAACACTGGAGGACCCGGGGCCTCAGCCCGCAGGTGACCTCATGGCTTTTCAGAGCTTCCGCCCGCCGGTGGCGCCACGCTGACGCTTCCATCTGGGCGCTCCTTGAGCTTGGACCCTCGGGCCCACCACGCTCTCGGCGTCTCCCCTCGGTTGCGCATCTCAAACTCACCCATCTGAACCTGAGCCCCGGCTGCCCCCTTCGCCTCTTCAAACCGGTCCCTCCCCCTCCCCAGGACTCGGTGCTGCCGACCCCTGGTGCCGGGGCTGAAAGCCAGGGGTCTCTCCCGAGGCCCCCTTCCCCACACAGCTGCACGCATCGCTGTGGGCACGTTATAGCCTGAATCAGGTCACACACACCCCCTGCCCTCTCCATCTGTCCCGCTCCTTCCCTGTCTCCTCTCTCTAGCCCTGTCTCTCTCCGTCTCTCAAGGGCTCTCTTTGTCTCTGACTTTTCTGTTTCCCTCTCTCTGCCTCTCTCTCTGTCCTCCTCCTCCTCCTTCTCCTCTTCTCTTTCATCTTCTTGGGGAACATTCTGGAACTTCTTCCTAAAGGAGGTCCACAGTCTCAGTTTGGGTTTGGCTTCGGATCCTCCCTCTAAGCCGCCTCCCTTTAAGGTTCCTCAGCCATATTCCCACAAGAAGGAAGGCTTGGTGTGCCCTCCTCACCTGGCCCTCCTGAAGCCGCTGAGTTTCCTCGGAGGAGGACTTGACAGCCCTTGTTGGCAGGACAAAAGGCAGCTGGAGCCCCTTCCGAGAGTCCCTGCTCCCCTCTCCTCTGCCGGGTGAGAGTGCATGCATGGGGAGGGAAACTGAGGCACAGACGGGCATCTCAGGGTGTGGGCCCCAACTTTGCTTTTGGCGTGTGACGTCATGGTGGGAGTGGGGGCTGGGCCTGCAGATCTGCTTCTGCACTGCTGGACGCCCCATGACGATGCCCAGCTGCCCCCCAGAGTGGCCACCCAGGGTCCCCTCAGTGGGAGTCACAGCAGACCCAGTGCATGTCCTGATGCATGGGAACCACGCTGGAAGGGGCATGCCATTTTCCCGGGGGACTGGGCCATGGCTACCCACCACACCCCGGCCCCCAGCCTCAGTTTCTGCTTTGAAGATTGGGCACCCTAGACCCTGCTCTGCACATCTGGAGTCCTAGCCCTTGTAGTTTATGGACAAGGAAACTGAGGGTCAGAGTGTCCTGGCGCCACAGTGCCTGGCAGCCTAATGGATGGCGGTGGTCTGCACGTGGCACCTCCTGGCTCAGACTTGCAGACTGGGTCTCCCCAGCTCTCACCTGTCTGTCTCCTCCCTCTCTCCCCTTCCCAAACTGCCCCTGTCCCGCTGGGCTGAGGTGGGATCACAGGGACATCCTCAGCACCGACCCATCTCTCAACACCCTTTATCTGCACGTTCCTCTCCCCCGATCCCTGGGTGCAGCTGGGAAAGCATATGCTTCAAAGTCAGGCGTGGCCGCACCAATTACAAACGGAGGAAAGGCGGGCATGGCTGACCCCAATGCCAGCACACACCTGGCAAGGTTGTGGCAAAGAGCAGAGGCAACACGCTGCGGAGGTGTCCCTGCAGGCGTCCGTTGGCCAGGGCTGGACACTCGTTTCTAGCAAGCAATGAAAACGAGACCTCCCTGGCAGCGGGTCTGACCGCCGGCCAGGCACTGCCCTCGCACGCACGCTCCTTTGGGAAGCTGGGCTAACTGTTGCCTCGGGTGCTAGGGTTGATGCACATCCCCTAGGAGGACAAGTCCCGTGTAACTAGATAAGCTGATGTCCACGTGCCCACGTGTAAATAAGACCTGTGAAGCTGCTATTAGTGGAGGTGAGGCCAAACTGAACCGGGGGTCAACCATTGAGGCTGGAGCCCTGGGAAGCAGAGGAAATCTGGATGCCCGCAGGGGAGGTGACGGACGCATGCGATGAGGCGGACGGATGACCGCAGCCACCTCCAGGACGCCACAGACCTCAGAGAAGGCAGGGCCTGCTGACAGCTTGACTCGGACTCCAGCCTCCAAAACGGAGCCATCAACTCCCGTTTACGCCAACAGGCCCGCGGCACGTGTCGCAGCAGCCCTGGCAGGCTGAGACGCATGCTGACAGCCAAGGACACGCAAACACGCTTGCTCCCTCGGCACCCCTGTGGGTCAGAGAGACTGGGGAGCTGACCGGGCCACACACCTCCTAAGACGAGGAATTAAACTCATGCTTTTGACCCCATTTCCAAAGCCTGTTTAATTTTTTAAAAAGGAAAAAGTAAAGTTTTGTTTTTCCAATTTTAAAATCAACATATGCTTATAGTATAAACACAAAGAAGAAAAATGATAATAACCATTAGTCAAAGTTTCTCTGTGTGGTGGTCTGAAGCAGAATGGACCCCCGAAAAGAATGTTCTTAAAGCTGACCCATTCCTGGGAGTATGGACCATTGTAAGTAGGCTGTTTTGGTGAGCAGGATGCTAACTTAGGATGGGGCTCACCTCGTTCGGGGTGGGTCTTAACCCTCTTACTGGGGTCCTTTATAAGAGAACGAAATTCAGACAGAGAGAGAGAGAAAACCACAGAAGAAAGAAGCTGGAAGCAACGAAACATGGAAGAGGAGGGAGAGACCAGCAGACCCGCCATGTGCCTTGCCATGTGACCGAGGAGGCCAAGATCGCCGGCAGCCCGTCTTCAGGAAGAAGGGATCATCCTGAAAAATAAGGTGCCTTGATCTGGACGTTTTCACTGCCACAGAACCGTAAGCTGTAAGCTAATAAGTCCCACTGTAAAAGCCAACCCATTTCTGGTATATTGCTTTCAGCAGCTTTAGCAAGCTAAAACACTATGAAATATGTATTTTAATATTTCCTTCCAGACTTTTCTCTACACATAAGTTTTTACATAATCAACCTGATAATATAGGCACAATTTCTGTCTGTTCAAGCACGTTTTCCTGTAATTACAATTGCCGCACAAACATAATTTTGACTGAGTAATATTTTTTCATGAAGATGTTCTATAAATTAAAGCTCTTTCCATCCGTTCTCTCTGCTGTAAGTAATGTGCTAATGAGGTAACTTGTTTTTCATATTTCAGATTATTTTCCTGAAGTAGATTCTTCCAGGGGAGTTAGAAGTCAGTTTTGTGACCTCAAAAAATGAGACACAAGCAAAGGGAAAACTACAACTAAAAATTAAAATGGCAACAATCAATTGATGCAACTATTCTATTTTCTTACAAAAATCTGGACAACTGACCCACAGTGATTGCCACTCACCACAAATATTGATTAAATCAGAGCTTTTTCAATCACCTCTCTTCTAATTTCTTGAACATGTATTCTCAGGATAGCATCTTGAGGCCAAGGAGAGATGAGCATTTTATGAGACCCCCGGATTAGCACGTGAGGCTGGAAAGCCTCTCTCCCATGCCGTGGTTGTCAGGAAATTTGAACAAATGGTTAGTATTAAGGGGGTTTAAGTTATGGGAGAATTTCATATGTTATGATTTATGCATCCATCATTCCAATCATCTCAAATAAGAAAAATGTTGGCTTTCAATTGCCACCGAGAAGTATCTGGTCTCTTTTAGATGAAGATTAACCACATCGAGTGACGGCTCCACTCTGCAGGCAAAGCTAACACTTTTCTTATTAGGTAGCTGGTAATTCAGACAAGATTCAATCAAACAATCCATTCCTAATACCCACTTGGTATTAGCGTTCTGTTTTGAATTTGACTCTATAGATGTAATATCCAGAAAGACTATCTATCTTCTGTTCAATGTTTTTAAGATTCACATTTTCAACTTACATGTAAGAGATAATCCTATCAGTAAAGTTAAGCCAATGGAAACTGGTAGAATTATACTTTAAGGGGGCAATTTGCCTTTAAAAAACACAAAAATTTGTTACATAAAACAAATTGTTTAAATACATAAATATTTGTTAATATCATTTTATCATTATATTTTATTTTCTGTGGTGGGTAGATTTGGGATGAAAACGTTTTTTAGAAAAATATTCACTCATTTCTCTGGATTTTGTGAAACAGAACACGTTTCCATTGCGATGTGTCATGACTTTTGCAGTCTGAGGCTAATTACGTTTAGGGATTTGATGTATGGAGCGACTTTTTACTCAACCCCCACCTTAGGCCAGGTCCTGGGTGAAAGCTGATTCCTGAACACGAACCAGGCAGGAGCCAGTGGCACGGATGCCAGAAGGCAGGGACACCTGAGTCCCACGTGTAAGTGTGGTGGGGCCCGTGCAGTCGTTCCGAGGGGGGCTGGGGACCGAGCCCGCTCAGGGGGCTCAGAGGGGGGGCCGTCGCCGCTGGTCCCTAAGGAGGAGTTGTTGGGGGTGGCAGCCGCCTTCATTTGCATTTCATCTAAACCCGTCCTCTGGGCTCCGTGCTCATCCATCCATTTCTTCAGCCAGCGTTTATTGAGTGCTTACTGTATGCTAGCCGGCAGGCTCGTCTTGGGCTTAGAGTTCTCAGGCAGCATGATGCCTACTATGTGGGAACCAACGAGCTTTAAGCCAAAACCTGCTTATTTTATAGCGCAATAGGTGTCAACCTGCTTTCTGAGTCACTTTGACTCAGTTGCGTTGATTATCCATTCCTCTATTCTTCCTGTCTTTATTCACCCATTCAAAAATGTTTCTTGAGTGACAGATATTAATAAAAATAAAGAGCTGCTTCAAATCAACACTTTTTTGTGTGTCTAGACACAGTCTCTAGGCTTAAATTTCCAGCTTGGAATCCTTGGTTAAGGTCCTTTTTGGAAATCTCCCAGTGATGAAGATAAATGAGTGGTTGCTTTTTACGGACAGTGAGTTTTCAGTGGAGGCTCCGAAACATCTGGCCCATATGCCGTCTATCTTAAATACCCCAAAAGATGTGGAAACACCTTTGGATATTTTAAAGCATTTCCCCCCCTGAATTAAAAAAAAATCTGGAACCACTAAATTAGTATAGGATCTTGGCCCAATTGGATCCAGAGCCTGTACGAGACATTCCTGTGGCATATCCAACTGCATTCAATCCAAGAGGCTCTGGATAAGTTTGCAGCCAGTGAAACGGGAAGACGTCATTTGAGGAATCTGTGTCTTTGGGTTTGGGAGCTATGCCTTTCTAGCTCCTTCTGTCTGACCTAAGTGGACAGTTTTCGTCAGCCCCCACACCCTTCCACCAGACACTTGCTAAAACTCTCATCCCCCTAGTTCGTGTGGACCTGGCTTAGCCTTGGAGATCAGCTTGAATGGATGTTGAAGTCATCTAGAGTGACAGTTGCCCAAATGTTGGGGTTCACTCATTGCCAGCTTTATGGGGAACACTGATTAATCCTGATTTATGGGCCTGTCATATTGCTAATGGGAGAAACCTGCCTATGGGGTCCTGTTTTTCCCCAAGGATAACAGAGAAGAGCAGCTAGCAGGAGAGGGGGTGGATGCAATAGGAGGCAGTGTGGAGAGGCCACTGGTCATGGGGTGTCAAATGCAGGTGGCATTTATTAGTTCTGCAACTTTGGGAGAAATAATGTACCGTTTTATCTTATGAGAGTATCATGACATTCAAAAGAGATGAGGTTGTGGAAATGCTTTGAAAATATTAAATACTACAAATAGTGAGGGAATGACTAATTACTTATCATCTATATTTATTTGATTTAGTGAGCACCTACTATGTGCCCAATGGGATCAAGAAGCATGTCAACTTTTCCAGAGGTAAAAAGAATTCCAAGCTTGAGGAAAGGTAAGGTATAAATGAATTACCTGGGATGTTCTCTTCTGATCATAAAGCAATACCTGGAACTAGATTTGCCCTCCCAATGTAAATAACTATGAGACTGTGTGCACTGTATGACATAGCTGTGTCTGGGCACTGGACAGCAGGCAGAGCAGATCTGTGACCCTGAGAGAAGGGAAACAAAGGTGCTGAGCTCTCAGTTCATGCCAGCTCTCTGTCTGTGAGCACTTTTTCTCCTGCAGTGCAGGAAGGAGGAGTCCAAGCAGAGCTCCACAATCTCACTGAGCTGAAGAGACATAGATTGGATTTGGAGCCACTGAAGCAGCTGAAATTGGAGGTGGGGAGGGGTGGGGCGGGGCAAGGAATTGGACAGGAGGGAGATGCACAGACGAGTGGCCCCATAAGGCATGTATCAGTGAGACCCTTTGTCCAAGGACTGTGAAGGATGAGACTCCGTGAGCCAGAGCAGCTGTTGATGCAGGGCTGAATGCTGCACTGAGTTCCCAGAGGCATGCAGTGCAGGAAGACACTGGGATTCTGGTTCAATCAGAGTGTGGTGCACAAGGAGTAGGGGTCAAGCCATACAGTAAGAGAAATGCCCTAGAATTAAGGCCAAACTGAAATAAGCACATTCCAAAAAAGAACAAAACCAAGACCAAAAGGACCTGCCCATAATCTGCCTCCTCAAACAATATCCTTTAATAGAAAAGCACGTAATTCACATTTCTTACAACCTCATAATCCACAGCGTCCGGCCTAGGATAAAAAATGATCAGCTGTACAAAGAAGCAGGAAACTATGGCCCATAATTAAAAAGAAAGCAGCTAATAGAAAGAGATCCTGATGTGACTCGGATGTTCGGAATAACAGGCCATGACTTAGAAGCAGCTGTCTCTGCCGGGGCTGCATGACAAGTACCACGCTGGAATTTGCTGTCTCATGGTTTCGGAGGCTCTGACATCAAGGCATTGGCAGGACTTGCTTTCTCCTGTAGTCTGTGGAGTTCCGTCATCCTCCGTCACATGGCGATCTCACTCTCTCTCTCCTTGTGTTTGGTCCTCCGGTTTCTGGTGACTTCTGACTTCCGCTGACGTCTACTGATGCTGTCCTCTAAAAAGGGCTCCAGTCGCATGCGGGAAGGTCCACCCTGATTCAGCTCGGGATCATCTGAACAGGATCTTAGAAGGTCCTGTTCACAATGAGTCCACATCCTCAAAGGTCCTACTTATAAATGGGTTCACGGCCACAGGACTGAGGGGTTAAGGCTTGAGCATGCCTCTGGGGGGGGATATGATTCAATTTCTAATAGCAGCTATGACTATACATTCAAGGAAATAGCCATATGAGTGAAAAAATGGAGACTCTCAGCAGGAAGATGAAAAGCATGTATACAAAAGACATAAATGAAAATTCTAGAATTAAAAGTGCAACATCTAAACCGAGAAATTCAAATGATGGGATTAATTGCAGCCTAGAGACTACAGAGGAAATGTTTAGAGTACTTGAAAACAAATGGAAGAAAAAAGTATACAGTTCTAATAACAGAGATGGAAAAGATGAAGAAAAAATGAACAAAGCCTCAGTGAACAATAGAAAACAGTGTACCAAAGGTTCAATTGAAGTCCCAGAGGGAAAAAGAGAGAAATAATGGAACAGAAAAAGAATTCAAAGAAATAATGGCTGAAATTGTGCCAAGTTTTGTGAAAAACCTCAGTCTACAGGTCCAAGAGGCTCAGTGAACCCCAAACAAGATAAATTCAAGGGAATCATACTTAGGCACATTATAGTCAAACCACTAAATAATCAAAGAAGAAAAGAAAATCTTAAAGGCAGCCAGAGAAGAGGTATACATTACTAATTACTCTAGGGGGACAACAATAAGAATAATTGCTCATCTTTTAGCAGAAACCATGGGGCCAAGAAGACAATAGAACAAAATTTTTAAGAGTTGGGCGAGAAAAATTGAGAATCTACAGTTATATATTCATCAAAATATTTTTTAAAAAGAAAGATACTTACAGACAAACAATAGCTAAGAGAATTTGTTGTCAACAATCTGTACATTAAGAAACATTACAGAAAGTTTTTCTGGTTGGAGGGAAATGACACTGGATGAAAACTTGGATCTCTAGGAAGAAACAAAGAGCCCTGGAAAAAGTAAATATGTGGCTAAATATGTGACTATCTTTTACTTCTCAATTTTTTGAAAGACAACTGTTTAAAGCACCTTTGTCCCATAAAACATTCTGCAATGATGGAAATATTCTGTATCTGTGACGCTCGACATGGCAGCCACTAACCACATGTGCCTACCAAGCACTTGAAATGTGGCTGGAGAGACTGAGGAACTGAATTTTTTATTTTGTTTAATTTTAAATAATTTAAATTTAAATGGTCACATGTCGTTGGACAGTACAGAATTAGACCAACAATAACATTGTAAAGCAGTTCTATGTACATAGAAGCCAAGTACATGACAATAGTACAAAGGATGGGGAAGTTTCATGGAATTTTACTATTGTAAGATTCTTACATTGTACATGAAGTGGTATAATATTAACTTATATAGATTCTGATTAAGTAATCCCTAAAGCAATCGTTTGAAATAATACAAAGAAAAAAATTTTAAGCTGAGAAAGAAATTAAAACAGAATATTAAAATTATTTAATTAAATCAAAAGAAAGCAGGGAAGGAGGAACAGAGGGAAAAATCAAAAGAGATAAACAGAAAAATGCAACAGACTTAAACCCAACCATGTCATTAATTACATTAAATGTAAATAGACTAAAGATCTATTAAAAAGGTAAGATCAAATGGCATTCTGTCTATGAGAGATGAACTTTAAATATAAAGACAGAAATAATTTGAAAGTAAAGGACTAGAAAAATATTATGGTCACACTCCAAAACACAGGAAATCTGTGTGGCTATGCTAAGACAGACAAAGCAGATTTTAAGACAAGGGTACATACACACACACAAAGTAAACAGGGGCATTTCACAAAGATACAAGGGGAAATGCAGTAGGAAGACAAGATAACCTAGAGTAAGCATGCATCTAATATAGGAGAGAAGGTGGAAATAGACGAGTCTATAACAATAATTGGAGATTTTATGCCTCTCTTTTAGTAAATGATTGAACAAACAGACAAAATGTAGTGAGACTATAGAAGATCTGAACAACTTTATCAACAGTCTTGATCTCCCTGACATTTATAAAACACTGTTCAATGACTGCGGAGCGTACTTTCTTTTCTAGTGCACATGGAGCATTTACCAGCTAGACAATTTTCTGAGATAAAATATGTATTCACAAATTTCTAAAGTTGACATTACACAGAATAGGTTGTATGACCAGAGAAGAATTAAATGAGAGACCAATAAAAATAAGATATCTATGAAATTCCCAAATATTTGTAAACTAAATATCAAGCATCTAAATAAGGCATGGGTCAAAGAAAAATGTCACCAGGAACATTAGAAAATATTTTAAAAGTAATGATCATGAAAACATAACCTCTCAAAATTTGTGGGATGCAGCTAAAAATTCTTAGAGTGGGTTTTATTTCTTTAAATGCCTACCTTAGAGAAGAAAAATAGTTTAAAACAAATAGTCTGTTTCTACCCGAGAGGCAAGAAAAAAAGAGATAAGTAAACTAAAAGTAAGTAGGAAATAATAAGAGCAGAAATAAGTGAAAAAGAAAACAAGTATAGAGAGCTAATAAAGCCAAAAGTTTGTTCTCTTAAAAAAATAATTAATTTGATAAGCTCCTAGTAAGACTAACGAAGGAAAAAAAAAAGAAAAAGAAAACGCTAACATGGAAATGAAAGAAAATATATCAATACAGGTCCTACAGTCATTAGAAAGATTATAAGGTTATATTAAACAACATTATGCCAATAATTGCAATAACTTAGACAAAAATCATAGATTCCTTGGCAACTATAAGTTATCAAAGAGACTAAAGAAGAGATAGGATGCCTGAAAAACTCTATAGCTATTAAAGAAATTAAATGTTATCAAATGCCTTTCTACAAAGAAAACTATAGGTCTAGGTGGCTTCACTGGTGAATTTTATCAAACATATGAGAAAAAATAACACCAATCTAACGCAGATTCTTTAAGAAAATAGAAAAGGAGGGAGAAATGCTTAAAGCTCCCTTTTTGAGGCCAGTATTATCCCGGTACCAAAACTAGGCAAAGAAATTACAAGAAAAGAAAACTACAGACCAGTATCTGTAATAAACATAAATACAAGAATGCTCAACAAAATATTAGCAAATCAAATTCAGCAGCACATAAAAAAATAATATATCATGACCAGTAGGGTTTATCCCAAGAATGCAAGAAAGGTTGGTTGAAGATTTAAAAATCAATCAATGTAATTTACCCTTTAACAAAATAAGAAAAAAAATCATATGATCATTTCAACAAAGGCATAAAAATCATTATGCACTACTCATTCTCTAATACCCATTCATGATAATTACTCTCAGACAGCTAGGACTAGAAGGGATCTTCCTCTACTGAATAAAGGGCAACTATGAAAAACCTATAGACAGCACTATATTTAATGGTGAATTCCTGAATGTATCCCACCCCTGCCCCCCAAGCCTCAGAACAAAATAAGGATGTCTGCTCTCACCACTTCTATTTATTATTGTACAGGACAACCTAACCCATTCAATAAGGAAAGAAGAAAGAAAGAAAATTTAAGAAGATAAAAGACATGCAGCTGGAAGGAAGAAATACACTGTCTTTATTTGCAGCAGTATGACTGTCTACAAAGAAAATGGTAAGGAATATTTAGAAATCTTCTAGATTTAATGAGGGAATTATGCAAGGTTGCAAGATACAAGACAACTCTACAAAAAACCGATAATACTAGCAATGATTTGGACATTGAAAATTTTAAAAATTAGAAATTAAAATAAAAAATTTAAATACCATTTGGAATAACATAAAAATAGATAAAAACTTAGAAAAAGTAGTATAAAATGCCTACATAAAAGGTCTATAAAACCTTTTCTGAGTGAAATTATAAAAGAATGAAATTAAATAACTACTAATAAATGGAGGGAGATACCATGTTCATGGATTAGAAGACTTACTATTGTTAAGATGTCTCTTTTCCTCCAATTGATCCTTAACAGGGGTTGGCAAACTGTGTCCCAGAGGCCAGCTTACTACTTTTTAAAATAAAGTTTTACTGGAACACAGCCATGTCTATTCATTTATGTATTTTCAAAGGCAAAATTGAGTACTTGTGATAAAGGTAATTTAGTTCACAAATCCAAAATTGTTTACTAACTGGTCTTTAAGAAGTATGCCTTCCCCTGATCTATAGATTTAATGTAATCCCAATAAAAATCCCAAGCTCTTTTATTCATTTTATTATTGATTTTACTTTGCCAAGGTTTGTCGCATTTATGATGTCTTCTGTTTTCTTAATAATAGTTATTCAGTTAGTAAAATGGATTCAATGCTCATCCCCAGCCTTTCCTTTAACCACAACTTCTCTAATCCCAACATTTAAAAATATATATGAATAATGTTTTCTTTTACTAGAGTTTTTTTTTTTTTTCAAAAGAGGTATCTTTAACCCAATATGGCTTAGAGGCCATATTTTCTAAATTCCTGCATACTTGAGGTTTCATAATTTTGCCTTTATACTCAAAGACCATCTTGGCTGGGTATAGAACCCTTGTGCTGCATTTTCTTCTCTTAGCCCTTCGCAACTATCCATGGTGTTGGTGGGTTCTCCCTTTGATCACTGCTCTTTTATCCTTGGTTGACTGGACTTTATCATCAAGTATTTTTTTTCCAAGATGGACTTATGGCTGCCATATGCTCTGAATTATTTCATGTTTAAGAATGTCAGCCAATTGCCTTTATACCTGAACAACTTGTCTGCCTTTTTTTGGATCACTTTTCTCCTGAAAAGCTGTTTTTTCTAGAAATTTGTTTTATGGTACTGAATGATATTGTAGAGCCATCTGATAACATAACTTATTTTTGCTACCTGGGTACCTGACGATGTGTCTTTATTTTAAGTTCAATAATTTGACCAGGATTTGTGTCAATGTGGTTAAATCTCCAACATCTCACCCTGTAAACTCATCTGCTGCTCAGTTTTCAGTTTAGTCTTTTCTTCTTTTCAAGGGAAATTCTCTCCTACGATATCTTAAAATACACTTTCCATTGCATTGCTCAATTATCTTCTTCAGGACCACCAGCTCCCCTCTGTAGAACCATTTGTGTTCTTCTCTTATCCCCTGTATAGTTGTTCCAATGTCTTTGCCTTTCTTTTCTGATGCACTGAAGTGTTTTCCATTCTCTGATTTTGGCTATTTTTCCAAATCGGCATGAACCTTTAAAAAGGGTATGCCCTGGAAAACCTTCTCACTCCTTGAGGACTTGCATGTCTCACTCTCAAGGACTTTTCCTGGATTTTCCCTGGGGTGTCTGTCCCTTCCTTTTATCATCTTGCCTTAAAATGGACTTGCTCAGGATTTTATCAATCCACCTTCTCTCCTGTTTTAGTTTGCCAAAGAGCTGCCGGTGCAAAATACCAGAAATGTGTTGGCTTTTATAAAGGATATTTATTTGGGGTAAAATCTTTCAGTTTTAAGGCCATGAAAAGTCCAACTCAAGTCACCGTAAGAGGTGCTTTCTCACCCGTATCAGCTGCCTGGTCTCTGCCTTCCCCTCTGGGCTGTACCGTTTCTCTGAGCTCAGCTGAGGGCAACTGGGCACAGGGCTTGTCTCTTACCAGGCCACTTCTCTCAGGCTCGGCCTGCCCCTTTTTCTTCCTGATTTCAGCTGCAAGCCATTTCTTCCTGGGGCCTCAGTTCCTTGAGCCTCCCCTTTCTGTCACATGGTAGCATCAAATACGGCAAAGCTCTCTTTTCCGGTGTGTCTCCATTTTATTATCAGACCCAGTGAGGCGGGAAGACTCAACCTGAGTCACGCCTCACTGAGGTAGTCCAACTGAAAAAAGGCCTCACACCCACAGGAGTGGACCAGCCCACCAACATAATCTTTCTCTTCTTGGGATTCATGAAATAATTTCAAACGTCCGCATCTCCCAATGTGGCTCCTGTTGCGCCAAGGTGTGGTTCGGAGCCATGCCATACCTCTCCAGGAGTCGTTTTTGCCTTGGCTATGTTCATGAAAACATACTGCGGGTGGTTGTACCTCTAAAGGACTTGCTTGGATGCTGCTGGTGAACTTTTCACCAGCTCTTATGATTTGGTTGTTGGTCGTTCCACTGGCTGGTTGGGAAGGGAAAACATTAGTTCTCTTGCACCCTACCACCTTGACCTCATGTCCAGGTAGCATTTGAAAAGCCATCGCTTCAGCAGTAGGATGGAAGAGGGCTTGCAGGGAGGCCGTCTGGCGTGGACATGGCGCTTCCAGCATGAGATGCGGAGGTCGTGCAGATGGAGAGGAGGGACTTGGCCAGGGTGCGGTGGCCTGGCATGGGTGAGGGAGCAGGAGGACCAGGCGTTAGTGCATGTTACTAATTTGTCAATCAATCATGTCTGTCTTGGAAACATCTCCTCTGGTTGCCTGGAACCGTCTCTTGGATCAGTCACTATCACTGAACTCTTCCTGTTTTGTACTCTGTCCTTGGCTCCAGTGCCAGCTCCTGGTGGGCAGGGCGGGGCCTTAAGACCTGTTCTTCCCCTGGACCCCAGCCCAGTGTCTGACCTTGGTTAGCATGGGGCATTAATCAGGCCTTTGCCTCCCATCCTCGCCTGCTGCAGCCACACTGCCGGGAGACCAGGACACTTCACTTCCCAGAAGCAGACGGCATCACGCGGCCAATTAGACTTCCCGAGGGCTGCCACGCGCAGCGCCCATCCCCCTCTTGGCCTCCAGCTATCTGCTATCTCTCCAGTCTCCATCGTGGGGAACAGAACTCCGTTGGGGGTTGGGCACAGACTTCTCATGGCCTTGGAGGACAGACTTTCATCTCATTTGCATTTCAGTATAAACTGTGCACTTTCCATGTCAATTAATCTTGGAGTGATGACTCAAAATCATAACTCCTGTATCTGCCACATGAAAGTAAAGGTTTTGCTGAGCACCTGCTGGTGCCAGGCTTTGCCAGGTGTGAGGGATGGGGAGATACGTAGGACCAGGGCCCTGCCAGACACACAGTCCACGTGGAGATGGACAAACATGTAGGTGGGGCTCAAGTAGGAGGGGAGTCTGTGGCTGAGCTGAGCAGAGGCGCTGGGCAGTGAGAGGAGAGGGGGGAGGGAACGGCTCCTAACGTCTCGTCACTCTCACGCTCAAGTCCTCAGGCCAGGACTCCTGCCCTCCGTGAAGAGGCCCCGTGCGTTCTGGCCCAGGCTGTCCGCCTTGCCAGGTGGGCTTGCCCCCGCTCCACTCCTCTGCACAAATTCTACCCATCACTGAAGGCCCAGTTCAGGTTCCACGTCCTACAGAAAGCCTTTCTGTATCAGGCAGGTTCGTGGGCGGAAAGCACCAGAAACCAGTTCTGGTTGACGCAGGCAAAAAGGAGTTTACAGAAGGTCCTGGGATCATTGTAGAATCGACAGAAGAGCTGAGCAGCCTGTGTCCACTCTTCCATCAGCCAGCTGGACGTGGTGTGTTCTTACCAGTGGCAGGGAAGTTTCAGCCTCAAAGGGGCCTCAGAGCTAAGCATTTCCTTCCTTTTGCTCCCTCGTGTTGCTAAGAGAGGCTTCAACTCTTCATGGGCTTTCACCCCAGCTTGGTGGTGACTGTCCTAAAGACAGAGCCTGTGTCGATGCGTCGCTGTATTCCGAGAGCCCTGCACCGGAGGGGTTCGGCAGATGCCTGCTAATTAATCAGTGAGGATTAAATTCTGGTGCAGTGACCGCTGCATGGAGTTGCCAGCTGAGAGGGGATGCATGGAAGCGGTAAAGGCCAGACTCTGAGCCGCTGCCTGGCTCGCCCCCCCTTCCTGTCCTGTGGCCTTGGGCAGTTGCTTCACCTCTCCGGGACTCAGTTTCCTTTCATGTAAAATAAGGATAAGGGAAGCGGGTGTGGCTCAGTGGATGGAGCCCCCGTTTACCATATGAGAGGCTCCGGGTTCGCTTCCTGGCGCCTCCCTGTGAGGGCAGGCTGGCCCGCGCGGCGCGGTGGGCTGATGCGGCAAGACCTCACAGCAAGGGGGAGATAAGCAGACACAGAGAAGACACGCAGCGAATGGACACAGCAAACACAGGCAGCAAGGGGGGGATAAATAAATAAAAATAAATACATCTTAAAAAAAAAATAAGGGTAAGGACAAAGTGTGTCTCGTGGAGTGGCTGTGAGGGTGAAGCTAGTTCTTGTAGAGGGCTCAGCTCCCCACGCATCTCAAGGAGAGTCAGCCATGAGAGGGCTCAGCAGGTACCTGTGGCCCTTGTGCAGGTCTAACTCTTGAGCTAGGCCCAGAGTTATGACTTTTCACCGTGACTCTCCTTTGTGAGGCCAGTGCATTTTACCGGGCACCCACAAATATTTGTCCATCTTCACCCCAAAAGAGGTGAGCGGGGGCAGTGTTGGGGGGCCGCTGAGCAGGTCTGGCGCTCAGTGTTACAGGCCAGGGCCAGGAAGCAGGAAGCTTGGCTTCTGGGCCTGGCTCTGGCTCTGGGGGCGGCCTGGGGTCACGAGGTCTTGGGGGCACCTTCTCTGGGGGTCCAGGCACTCTGCTGGCTCCTCACAGCCGGTGGGCATGAAAGTTGCCATCCTCCTCCTTCACGTTCTGAGAGATGGAGGGCTTGGCGGGGACGACACCAAGCCCACCCCAGGACCAAATCCTGGCTCTTCCCCTTCTCCTTGTACACGGAATTCCCGGACCACGCCTGCACATGGGTGCTCAGAGGATGGCATGGCTGGTGGTTGGTGGAGGTGTCAGCATGGGGGGAAGAGGCCTCTCTGCCCACCCCAGGGGCCAGGTGTGGGCTGTGCAGGATGTCGTCACGGGGCCGTCTCGGGGGCTGCTGGCTCTCAGCGCCCCAGTCCAGGGGCTGAGGGAGGAGAGGGAGCCAGCTCTGAGGCCCCAGATTCAGGGTGTGGCTGGCGTGGGTGGGAGGAGGAGACGGCCCTGGACCAGCTCTTACCTGCAGAGGCAGGTGTGCTGGGCAGCCTTGACCCTGGACAGGGGCCCAGCCCAGCTCCCCTGGGGACCCACCGGGTGGGGGCCAGGTCCTCCCCTCTCGGGTCTCCGTTTCCATCTGCACTGGTGAGTTTGGAGGTCTGAGGCAGCCCTTTGCAGAACTGAAAGGGTGGGCGAGGGGTCGGTGAAAACCTATATGGACAAAACTTCCAGCTTCCCAGGGGGCGGGAGACCCGGGACCCCTCTCCACTTGCCTCTGAGCTTCATCCATTCCAGATCCGTTTTCTTTGGCCTCACCCAGTTTCCTGTGCCACCACCGTGTAAAGGCCAGCTCCCTTTCCAGAGCTCCATAAACCCCGAGGCAGAGCTGGCATCCTCGGAGCCTGGGTAGCCCGCGTGGCTCACAGACACCCCAGGCGTCCTGAGCTCTGACAACTCCCGGCCGCGTGTCCATCAGACCCTTTCATCCTGGTCTCAGCCAGTCCTCGCGGCCCCCCAGGGGGCAAGCGCGCTCAGCACCGCCCCACGGCCGAGGACACTGATGCCTGGAGGGATGAAGGGTCTCCTGCCTTCACACGCCAGGGCGAGGTGGGGCTGGAGCGGCGCCTCCCCGGGCCCCTACCCCGCCGTCTCCCACGACAGCACGCTGTCACCTCCCACGCCCCCTCGCCGGCTGGCACGCCCAGACCCCACGCAAAGGCCCAGGAGTCACTGTGCGGGTTACAATCCTTTGACCTCGGAGGTTTCCCGGGCCCCAGCTCAGCTTGTCGCCGCAGCTCCCATCTGAACCTGGAAAAAGAGCTTTCTTGCCTCCCCAAGAAGAGGCGGCTCTTGGGACCACCACAGCAGAACCCCTGCCGCGGCCGGGACCCAGGCCGGGGGCGGCTGGCACCACTAAGCTTTGAAGGACGAAGCCCTGTCCCCGGCGGGACCCTGAGGGCGGTGAGGCCCTCTCCGACCTGCCATTCGTAACTGAGGGGAAATTCACGTTCACTGAACAGAGTCCCATGGAGAGGGGTGGGCTGGCAGCCGGGGGGATGCACCAGCCACGACCTGCAGCCCCTCCCCAGGCTTTGAACCCGGCTGATGTGCTCATGGGACGGGGCGCACACTGTCCACAGCTCAAGGCCGGGGCCGCCTGGCTCAGTCTCCCTCGCCATCAAGGTGTTTCCCACACGTGCACAGACTCTGCACCTGTGCAGAGGTGCTCACGGGGAAGCAGGAGGAAACTGCCTCGTGCCGTGATGCCCCTGCACGTCCCAGCCCCAGCCCATGCCAAGCCGGATGGAGAAGGCTGTCGAATCATCCAAAGCAGCGTCCCCTCACCCGTCTCACCCCCGCGGACCCCGTGAAGTGGGCATCTCCACCTTCTGACCAGGACCAGGACATCGAAGCTCAGAGAGGTTAAGTGAGTGGCTCAAGGTCACACGGCTGGTTGCAGGTGGGGCCTGGTCTTGAAACCCGCTTCCTGCACGCAGCCCGTTCTCTTCCTCTCCACCAGGTGCCCCACGGGCACACCGTATAGGGAGAGGGGAAACCCGGGCCCCCACTCCCCCTCCTTTGGGGAAGCTGCCTTGGCTTTCTGGTCTTTGCTCTGTAAAAGGGGATGGCAGCGAGGGTGTCTGTGAGGATAAATGTGGGGGCCCATGCTTCCAGCCCTGGGAAGCAGCCTTGGGGGCTTTGCCGTTATCAGGAGAGCAGAGGGGGCCAGTGAGTAACATCTGGAGCAGCCCCTCAGGCCCCTGCCTGCCCCCACAGGGGGGAAGCCTTCTGCACCCTTGCCCCAGTCTCCAAGGCCAGGGTCAGGCGACCCGCCCAAGGCCACACGAGTCCTTGGCGCGAGGCCCGGCAGGGCAGGGGTCAGCTGGCCCCAAGCCCAGAGCTCTTCCCGGAAGCAAATTGGGCAGAATGTTGCCTGTTGTGGGTTGACCTGGGCCCCACAAAAGATATGTTGAACTCTTAGCTCCCGAACCCCGTGAATGTGGGCTTATTTGGAAATAGGGTCTTTGCAGATTTGATGAAGTTGAGATGAGGCCAGACTGGGTGGGGGGATGGGGGCTACATCAGCTGGCTGGAGTCTCTAAAGAGAGGAGAGACCCAGGTACGAAGGTAACGGGGGGGGAGCGTCGTGAGGACGAGGCCGAGAGCAGGGTGATGCAGCCACAAGCCAAGGACCGAAGAGCCCGGAGGCGGAGCAGCCGTGCCCACCACTTGGTTTCGGGCGTCTGGGCTCCAGGACCTCGAGAGAGCAAACCCTGGTGTTTCAAGGTATCTGCATGGTGACTGGAAGTGCTGCTCGATTCCGAGGAAGCGTGGGTGTACTGTAGAAGTCACCGGAAGCCTGTGCCTGCTGGGGAGCTCTGGGGAGCTCTGCCCGGCTGGCACCCCTGGTCTAGGCGGATCCCGCTTGTCTCCCATCTGTGAGCGTGGGTGCCGCAGGAAGAGGTGCCGGGAGAGCTGGGAGCGAGGCTCCTGCGGGCTGCGGAGGGAGCAGGTCCCAGGGGCCTGGAGGACACGCGGGATGACCGGGGGCGGGGGCCGGGGGGCAGGTTCGCTCCCCTAGCAGGACATTTTGACAGGCGGAGGTGTCCAGGGATCAGGGCTCCCTTGGAAAGTGGTGAGCTCCCCGTTGCCGGAGATGCTCGAGCAGGGCGCCTGGCCTGCTCAGGAGGAACTGGAGCAGGCGCTTGGACTAAATCCCCTGTGGGGTCCCGCTGAGCCCGGGTCACCCCCGTCCGGGGAAATCCTTTGGCGGGCTGAGAGGCCCCAGTCCCCAGGATGCCCGGCTCTTGGTGTGATGCCCTGTGCTCACGTGTGCGCTCACGCGTGCTCCCTCAGTCCCTCGGGGTACACACGCATGTGGGCCCTGGGCACCAGACGCTGGCAGAGGTCTGTACTTTACAAAATGACAGACAAGGCTGGATGGACACCAGCCGCGGCTGTGCTTTGTGCGGGGACTGACGGACGAACAGATGGAGGCTGGTGTAACCTGACTTCTTGTGCAGGAAAGATTCTGGGGCTGGGGTGGGGAGTCCTGGGTGGTCCTGGTCTCGTTCTATGGGGCTGTGGGGGCCTGGTGGGATTAGCAGGCACCATGGGCTCAGGTGACGGTGGAGGCCAAGGACGAGCCTGCCAGACCATCCAAGCTACTCCCTCATTTAGCACATGGGGAAACTGAGGCACCAGCCTGCCCAGTGGGTTCGAACCACATCCACCAGCATCTCCCTATGTCTATGTCCATCAGTCAACAAGCATCTGTCATCTGCCTCATTCTAGAAAGAACAAACGAAGCCCATACAATATACAAAGATAAAATAATCAAGTAGAGGTAGGATGGAGGCAACATGAAAGCAGGGCAGGGACAGACAACCTCCCGGGTAAGCCCCCTGTGCCCTGCACACCTGCTGGAGGTGAGTGCTAAGTGGAGTTTTGAGCTTCCTAGCAGCCAAGATGATAAATCCGTAAGTAAAAGCCATGGCAGTTAAGGAGCAGCTCAACCTTTTCTGACATGGACCCCCAAATGGGGGGCACGAGAAAAGCCCCCGAGGTGCTGTGACAGTGCAGTGCCGGGAGAAAACAGTACGTGCCACCCCTCGTTTGTTCAGAGGGTGGCCTGGCTGGCTAGGCAGCGCTTGCGTGACGGAGTGTGACGATCCACAGGGAAGGGGAGGGGTAGGAGAGCAGGTTGGAGCTGCCCTGTGCTGGCCAAGTGGCCTCAGGTGTCCCGTCCCCAGGGCTGGTGGCGGGACAGATGTTGGGGTTCTCCTCTGCCAAGCTCACCGGGAAGTTTGAGCTGGAACTACTGTGGAAGCTCCCACGGACCGGCCCCGGGCTCGCCCGGTGAGGTTGGAGATGCCCCGGATGCTAGAGCTAACGGGAGGCGGCCGAGCTGGGGTCTGAGTCGCCCCAGATAATGCTCACCACAAGCAGGACTGCTGCAAAAAAAAGTGCCACCGACTGGCTGGCTTAAGCAACGGAAATTTATTCTCTCGCGGTTCTGGAGGCCAGAAGTCCAAAAGCAGGTGTCTGAGGCCCGGTCCACGGTGGCACAGCTCAGTCCCGCCTCTGTCCCACGGCCGTCGCCCTCTGTCCCCACACCAGTCGTGTGTCTGCCAAATTTCCTCTGCCTAGAAGGTCACTGGTCATCGTGGTCTCAGGCCCACCCTCATTCCATTTGGCCTCATCTGAACTGTCGTCCCCTCAAAGGCGCAGTTTACCAGGGAGGGGGCAAGGGCTTGAAATGCCTTTTGGGCCGCAGTGCAATCCGTGACAAGTCCTTTACACAGACGGGGAGACTGAGGCACCTCAGTAACTGGTCCGAGGCCCCCAGCTCATAAAGGAAGGAGCGAGGTTTATGTCCCCCCGGCTGCCTCCAGGGACAGTGTTCAGGACATTTGTCATTGTCATTTTGTAAAGAAATTAGCTTGAACATTATGGGAAGGCAAAGCAAATCAACCCAAAGGGAATCAGATGTTGAGAAGGAAAGAGACGCAGGCATCTGGACTTTGTCATCGCGTCTCCCTCCTGTCCTCCTTGGGGCAGCCCAGGGCGTCCGGCCCCATCTGGGGGCCTGGCCTCGGGGAGCCGGCTCCCAGCCTGGAGCGGAGCCTCTCGGGGGTGACGGCTGCGGACTGTCTGCCTCTCCCAGCAGATGCCCCGGCTGAGTTCCTGGACAGCTCCGGGCGACCCCCGCCCTCTGCTCCCGCGGGGAGGACCCCCGCCCCCAGCGCCTGCTCTTGTGCAGAGCTGAGATGAGCGGCCTCCAGCCCCGTCCGCATCCCAGGGCCTCTGACGATGGCTTAGGGCCCCTTGGAGGACTTCCCACCCGTGACAAGAACATCTGCAGCCCCCAAACCTTCCACCGCCCAGAGTAGTGCTCTCCCCCAGGGGCTCCCTGGGCTGACAGCAGCTACTCCCTTCCCTTGAGGCCCAGCTCCAAATGTCCCTTCCTCCAGGAAGCCCCCCTGGCCCTCTTGCTAAAAGGAAGCCCCCTCCTCCAACGCCCCACCCCTCCCACTGTGCCCACCCCACCGTGTTCAGCTGTGACTCCCACGCTAGATGGCGCATGCCCAAAGCAGACGGCATGTCTCTTGCCGGCCTGTGACCTCCCAGGCGTTTCTCGCTGGTGACGCAGGTGCACCCAGCCAGCCTCTGACGAAGACACCCGCCATTGACGTTGTGCAGACACGGTGCTCCCAGGAACTTCCTCTTGCTAGAGGATGCTGCGCGCTCCAGCTCGTGCCAGCGCCCTGCCCTCGCCCACCTTCCCCCACCCTCCTCCTGGAGATGCCACTCGCCCGGCATCCAGACCCAGGCCGAGGGGGGAGAGGGGCCCGCCCGCCGCCTCGGGCCTCCCCACCAGGACCCGCGCCCCGCGGGAGGGGCCGCCTCCATCCTGTCTGGCCAGCTCTCTGCCTCTGCCCCCTGCCCTGCCCTCCCACCTCCCAGGGTCTGGGCTCGGCCTGCACTCCCACTCTCTGCTCCTCACCTCCCTGACTCCTCTCTCCTTCGGTCAGCCTCCTCGGAGGCCTGGGAACCTCACCTGCTCCTGGCCGTGCCCACCACCGCCCCCCGTGGGCATCTCTTTTTCTGCCCCAGCCCCCCATGGCTTCTCCTTGGGCACCTGTGGCTGTCCCCTCTCCCATCACTCTTGATGCTTCCCAGGCAGGCCCCCTCATTTTCATCTGCACCCCTGTGCTGGCGACAGCCCCGTCTGGTTTTCCACGTGGCTGCCAAGGGCCCCTCCATCACCACCCACCTGCCTTCCACCCCTTGCCTGCCTCCCCCTTCCCTACCCCCTGCAACAGGCCACAGACCCCTATTCCTCCTCCTGAGTGTTTTTCTCATCCACCCAGCTCTCTCCAGCCCGCGGCAGCCCCCTCCCGCGGCAGCCCCCACAGCCCTTTGTGCACCTCTGCACCCCTCCTCACTGTGGGCATCTCCACGTTCTCCACATTCAGCCTCCTCCCCAGCTCCCTCCCTTCACATGCACACATTTTATTTATTGCACGAACAGGTCCGATTCGACTCATTTCCACTGTCCTCGAAAGTGAGCCCAGCTCCTACCAGGGCTCACATGTCTCACCAGAATCTGGACTGTGTCTGCTATATCCCCCCCACGCCCCCCAGCCTCGGCCCTGCCACCCACTCCCACCCTGGCAGTGTGCAGCACCACGGATCTTCCACCAGGTGGGGCTGTGCCTTCCTGTCTCTTGCCGCTGGGCCTTTGCACAGGTAGTTCTCTTTGGCAGATGCTTCACCAGCTCAGTCCCACTGCTGCTTCAGGAACTAGCTTGTCTGCTCAGCGACTGCCCTGACCCAGCTCCCAGGAGGTGGGGGCCTCCTCTCGCCCTGCCACCCCAGCTCCTTCACAAGCACCAACGGAAGCCCCCCGAGGACAGCCTCTCTGTCCATGTTGTTCACTGCTGTTCCTGAGGCTCAGCCCAGGACAGGCCCAGAGGAAGCGCTCAACGGGAATGGAGGGGCAGAGGCGTGAGGGAGGGACTGTCAGAGCCCACCCTCTTCCCCACCTCTGGGCAGGTCCGGCGCCCCAGACCCGACTGCATGTGCAGAGCCGCTGGCTCTGCCCTGCCCCTGAGCTGGTCCTCTCAGCTGCACTCTGCGTTCTAGATCTTTGAATTTCTCATCTCTGCTGGGAGCTGAGTGGGTGACTTGGCTTTGCCAATCTTCATGAAATATTCCGATGTTGTGGCAACTGAAAGCTGGAGGAGTGAGGCGCCTCCAGCGCAGCGGCCAGGGAGGCAAGGTCGGGTGGGCTTGGCTGGAAGCCGGGAGCAGCTCCGCTCTCATTCATTGCAGCGGGAAGTGGCTTTGAAGACCCTCCCTCCCCTTGCGGCCTTGGTTTGGGGGCCAGATCAGGGGGCCCCTCACCCAGCTCCCCCATGCTCAAAATGGGCCAATGGGCAGGATTTCACTGTTTTAGCACAGAAAGAGTTTACTCCATCATTTTCTTCATGCCCAACCAGAAGACGACCAAACCAATGGACCGATAGGGAGTTAAGACGACAGGACAGCAGCGATGGCCCTTCCTGGGACCCTCCCCCTGTGGACACGGTGACCTCTGACCTGGGCATGAGCAGGGCACCTGGCGGCGGGGACACCCTGTGTGCTCTCTCTAAGCCCACGGCCTCCTCCTGAGAGGTGCCCTTGCCTCTAGCCGAGAGGTGAAGTCACCTAAGAAGCTCTTGGGGCTACCACGGGAAGCAGGTGCTAGGGTGTGAGCCGGACCCCTGCCCACTCAGCAGGGTGCTGCTTCCACTGCCCCTGGCAGCTTCTCTTCCCTGGCTGAGGGGCGCAGCCTGGGCCTCCGAGCTCAGGAGAGGTGGCGGCAGAGGGCCAGGTGCTGGGGGCCCACCTGCACCCCGGGACCCCACTGAGGGTTGACAAGTAAGTTTTTTTCTTTCTTTTCCAGGAGGAAAGTCTCGGGGTTCTTCAAAGCCATGTCCAGCCTGGAGCCGAGAGGGGGACCCTGGAGAAAGCTCGAGGAGGAGGTCCTGCTTGTTTAGAAGCTGCTTCTCTGGCTGGAGCCCAGGACTCCCGCCAACCCCAGCAAAATGCCCCTTCTTGAGATTCTGGAATGGGGGGAGGAAGCCTGAGGGGTGTCTCGCGGGGCCTGGAGGGAAAGAGGCTGTGCTTCACGCCCGCGGTCTCTTTTGCACATGCAGGCACACACATGCAGGTACACGCACGCACACACACGCACACATACATGCAGGTACACGCAGGCACACACACGCACACATACATGCAGGTACATGCACACAGGTACACGCAGGCACACACACGCACACACATGCACACATGCAGACACACACACAGGTACACGCATGCAGGCATACACACACAGGTACACGCACGCAGGCACACGCACACACGCACACACACATGCACGCAGGCACACACACGCACCTTGTTGCCTCTTTCGAGACCAGCGGTCCGTGTCTGAGGGATTATGCCGCGATGCTGTTCGCGGCAAACGGGAGACGCTTTCGGTCGCCCCCTCCCCACCCGCGGGGTCCGCGTTGGCGCTCGGGCACCTTCCCGGCGGGGCCGCCCCCCAGCGCCGCCCTTTCAGGGTTAATGCGATCCGTGTCGCGAACTCGCCTCCCCTGCCAGAGCCGCGCCTCCGCGGCAGGAGGAATCGGATCGAATGTTAATCCTCTCCACATGGAGACTCCAGATCGCCCCGAGCTCAGAGTGCCTTTTGAACTTGTGAACAGAAATTGATTCAAGGTGACGAATTTGTAATCAGCCATGATTTATGGGCACGTTTCCAGGCAGGCAGAGCCCTGTCCCTTCCTCCTTCTCGGGAAGCAAATGTGTTTCACTTTATCTCCCCCATCTCGGGACCCCGCGGACCGCGAGACAGAGAATAAAGTCAACTGCGATATTTAACTTGTGTTAGAAGAGATGCCACTTAATTAAGGGATCAGTGGAGAGGAAGTGATAAAATACAGCTGCTGGCTCCCCGCCCTCCCGGTCTGGGCAGAGGGCAGAGCGGATGTTAAGCCATTAGTGTGATTAGGCGAATAATGACTTTGGAACTAATTTCTCTGGATTGGAAAGAGCTTGGGACAGGAGGGAAATAGAAACATCTGCTTGAATATTCTAATTTCAAAGGATAATTGCAAAATGCCTGCTCAGGTTGTTCCCACCCGCCACCCCCACCACCCCCACTTTTCCCTTCTTTTCTTTTCTTTCTTTCTTAAAAATCTAAACTGCCTTGAAGTGACTTTGAGTTCAGCCCTAGCAAAATTCAGCTGGGAAAGTTCCCAGGGCAGAAAGGCTGGGGAGGGGGTGCCAGCCAGACAAGGAGCAGAGAAAAGCCAGAGGGGCTCAGGGAGACCCCAGGAAGGTGAGAGGGGCGGCAGCACGCCCCCCCCCCACCCGCGGGAGGCGGGGTCTCTGCAACATGGTCTGTGGGTCACCGCTCACCGAGACCCTGGGCAGCAGCGGGTCTTTTCCTTCCCTGCGTCAGGGTGCCTTCGAGAATCTGATGAAAACCATAAGCCACCCATCCCCTCCGATAAAAGGAACGTGCTCTCCACAAAAAAACCTTTAGGGCAGGTTCATAGATCCCTGAAATGGTGCCATTTCCAGCCATCCTCCCTGAAGTTTGCATGCCCTGCTAATTTCCAGGCAGCAGTAAAAATAAATTCCCTAAATTGTGGCATTTGCCAATTTCCCTGGTAGAAATGCTCCCCCAGGTCGTGGTTGGGAAATGATGCACTTTGGGCTCCTGCCAGCAGGTGGGAGACCCACCGGCTCCAGCAGCCGCTGCCCTCGTGCCAGTACCCCCTGCTCCCCTGCCCAAGCTCCCTCCTGGACATGCTTACCTGAGAAATGCCTGCTGGTTCGTCAGGGTCCTGGACTGGTCTGCCAGCCTGGGGGTCCCTGGGGCAGGGCCAGCCCCCTCCCTCTTTTTTCCGGGGGTTACACGCCCATGGGATCCCCTTGTGACAGAAGCTTCTAATTTCCCAGGCATCCGCATCAACCCCATTCTTTCTCCACTTTCATTCATTCAAAACCATTTCTTGGGCACCCACTCTGTGCTGGACTCTGAGCCAGGCATCCAGGACACCTGAGCCGACAGGACAGACCTGGCCCCTGCACTCATGGGGCTCAAAGCAGAGTGGGTGGAGAGATGCCGCAAAAGCAGGGGGCAGCAGGAAGGGGCCTGCTCAAGGGAGGTAGCTGGGAGTCCTCGGAGAAGGGACAGGGGTGGGGTTATGAAATGCATCCAAGGGGAAGATGGCATGGGGAGGTGGGGCAGGAGGGGCGCTGTGCTCAGGCAGGGGAGAGGCTGTGCAAAGGCCCTGGGGTGAGCTCAGATCACGGGAATCAGACCTGGGGGCAAGGCTGGCAGGGCCTCACAGGATGGGGACAGCAACTAGACATTGTCCTCAGGACAAGGGGAGACCTAGGAGGAGCTTGAGCAGATGATGGGAGAGGGGGTGATCTTAGACTGACATTTTAAATTAAAGTTTATTTTTGAGAAGATAATACATACACGTGAAGGCAGAATTCAAAATGGGCAAGAGGGAAGCGTGATGTCCCTCTCCACCAGCCTGCAGCTGCCTGGTTCCACCTGCCCTAAGGCTGGCCCTGGTACTGATGCCAGGCACTTGCTGTGCATCTTTCCAGAGACGCTGCACTCATTCAAAAGCTCATCTGTGCAAAGAAAGCCCCAACGGCGGCTCATTCTACACACTGTTCTGCACCTGCCTTTTCTTTCTTTTTTATTTTTTCATATAATAAACTTCATTTTTAAAGAATTTTTAGATTACAGAAAAGTTACACTGAAGGTATAGGGGGCTCCCACCCATGGTGGGATGCAAGGACGATGTTAGCTGGACCCTGGGCCCGAGCGTGCAGATGGCGCAGTCTCTTGCCGTGGCCATCTTGGCTGCTCGGAGTGACCAAGTGTGCGTCCAGCTCGAGGACCCCCCCCGGAAGTGGCTTTGCTGGCCAAAGGGGATCGGGCAGGCGGAGGTCCTTGCAAGTTCTCCTGGTCGCCAGCTCAGGCTCTGTGTGAGGCCCAGACCGGGCATGACCAGGAGGCCAGAAAGGGGCACTTGGAGGGACTCGCATTCCGGGCCAAAGCTCTTTGGCCATGAGGGCAGACAGGGCCCTGCAGGGCTTGGTTCAGCTTCTGGAATCTCAGCGAGCATTAAATGAGCATGTACCGTGGGTTGAGCTCTGCACTAGCCACCAAGGGGGAGATGGAGACAGAAACCACGGCCTCTGCCCTCCAGCAGCGGCTTCCTGGGGAGGGGAGCTCGATGCAGAGAGGCCCATGTGGACAGACGGACGCAGGAAGGGGCTGAGCTTCTCAGGAGCGGCCCGCCGTGCGGCGCTTTGTGCTGGCTGCGTTGCTAACTTGCTGTGTGGCCAGGACAAGGCCCTTTGACTCCTGGGCCCTCAGGGCAGCGGCGGGGCCTTCAGACTCCCAGCTGGAGGATGGAGACTCGGTGGGAGTGCGGGGCCTGGGCATAGGGGGCAGGCGGGCAGCCCAGGGAGGGGGCGGGAGAGCCAGGAAGGCTCTGAACAAATGATGAGCATCTTCAGCGTGCTGGCACGGTGATCAGCGCCTCTGGTCCTGCTTAAAAAAAGATTTCAAACCTTGTTTTTAAACAAAAGGACAGGCACAGCACCTTTGAAAAGCAGTTCCTGAAATGATTAAACATAGAGTTCCCGCTGGGCCCAGCAATTCCACCCCAGGCACGTGAAAACGTGTCCACACAAGAAGGTGTACGCGAGTGCTCAAAGCCACCTTGTTCATGATAGCCCCAAAGTGGCAGCACCCCAAATGTCTGTCATCAGACAAATGGATCAACAAAATGGGGTGTGTCCATGCAGTGGACTACTATTCAGCCAGAAGAGGAGAGATGCTCTGAAACATGCGACGTGCACAGACACAAAAGCCCGCGTGTTGCATGCGTCCACGCAGGTGAGAGCCTGCACAGGCAGATCCAGCGACAGGGAGCAGGGCTGGCGGCGGGTGGGAGGGGTTGGCTAACGGGCATGGGCTTGCTTCAAGACGTGGGGGAAATGCTCTGAAAGCGACTGCGCTGACAGCTGCACAGACCCATGAATCGACTCACAGCCCCTGAATTGTGCACATTATAAAAGGACCCTGTCACCAGTCCTGCTTCCCGGGCAAGGAAGCCGACGCTTAGGGCGGTGACACAGGGGGTGGAAAGCACTCCTCAATGCGAGGACACGAGGGCCAGTCGGGGGAGAAGTTCCCAGGCAGAGGCCGCAAGCCCCTCTTGCAGCCTCCTGCCCAGGCACCCACCCCTCCAGCCCCAGGCCAGGAGTCCCGAGCCTGTCCCCGGTCCAGCATTGCCCGGTGAGTAACGTCGTCTGTCTACCCGAGCATCTCCCTAATGGGGGGTCTTGGCCATCTCCACAGCCTGGAGTCCTGCAGAGAGCCCTGCCCAGCGCTGACGGCCCATGCATGGTGGGAGATGGTGATGCATCCTCCAAACTGGCACAACACCACGTCCAGGATGCCAGTCAGAATTCGGCTGGGACAGCCGCTGCCACCCAGGACTGTCCTGAGCAAACTGAGAAATGTTGGGGGTGCAGGAGAGGGGGCTGGGGCTGGAGCAGTCCAAGTGGGCTTCCTGGTAGAGAAGGCACATGACCTGAGCTCGCTGGGGGAACAGATCAGGAGACGTACCTAGCCAGAGCAGAAGACCTGCGCCTCAAGGGAAGCCACTCTCCACCAGGCCTCCCAGGTTCACCTTCTGGATGGATCCGTTCCTGCCTCGCTCAGTTCCTGCCTCACTCCGAGGTAGGATGTGAAGCTAAACCCCGAGTCTGCTGCTCTACCTGGAAGGAAGTGGCACAGCCTGCAGCGTGGTGGGCGTCACCTTAGCACTCCTCTCCACGCCCCAGGCAACTGTTTAATTGCAGCTGGTTAATTTAGTCATTGATTTTTTAAATTGGATTTTAAATATTTCTACTTCATTTTTTGCATAAACGGAGCAGAGAACTGTGAAGCAGATGGGATTGCAAGAGATTTGCAACAGTTTCATCGTCTCCCTAAGGAAGGGAAACCCCTCTGTGTGTGCTCATGTGTGTATGCACATGTGGTATACAGGTGTGCTTGTGTGCATATAGATGTGTATACATGTGTGCTTGTGTACACACATCTGTATATGTGTGTGAACATGTTCAAATGAATATGTGCTTATACATGGGCATGCATATGGGTATGTGTACATGTGTGCACATGTGTGTATCCACACATGTATATGAGCATGTACGTGTGTGTGCACGTGTATGCCCATATGGGCATATGCAAGTTGTTTATGTATATTTGCATGCATATGGTTGTGACTGCATATATGTGCTTACAGGCATCTGTGTGTTTGAGCGTGTATACATGTGTGCATATACATGTGTGTCTGTGAGTGTGTGCATATGTATGCATACATGTGCATATGTCTGTGTATACATGTGTGGCATATGTGCCCATGCATTGTGAAGGTGTGTGCAAGCATATATGCTTAGGTGTGTATACACACGTGCATGTACATATGTACACGTGTGTGCTGTGTGTCGTGTATGTGCATGTGAGCATGTGTGTGAACAAGTGAGTGTCTGTGCACCTGTGAATATGTTTCTACATGAGTGTGTGTGGATGTGTCCGCGTGTGTGTGAGAAAAAGCGCCTCTGAACATCTTGACCCCTTCACTTCTCCCTAGGAACCATCGCCTTGATTTTTTGGTAACTTTCACAAAATGTTGTGTGTGTGTGGCATGGTTTACACATGCACAGGCCTTACTTCACAAGTGTGCACAGCCCGCACCAAAGGCTGAGTCTCCACGTTTTGCCCCCTGTCCACGTGGCCCGCTCCTTCCCAACCTTACAGAGACGCAAACCAGGGCCCGGGGCGGGGGGCCAGTTGCCAGTCTGGGTGCTGCAGCCACGGGGCAGGGCAGGTGGGGGTGGCGCAGGGTCCGTCTGCACCGATGCCCACGCTGCTGCCCCCCTCCCGCCCCAGAGCCTCCCTCGCACACGCACATGGGCTGTGAACTCCTCCTCGGCCCTGGGCCACGTCACAACCAGAGGCCAGAGCCGCTCTCCTGGGAGGGGGCTCCTCGGCCCCACTTGCCCGCGGCCCTGCGCCGGCACTCCTGGCGGCCCCCTCCAAGCCCACGGCCGCCTTTGAAATCTGACGAGCCTTGACCCACCTTTCACTGCAGGCCCCTCCCCGGGTCCCAGAGCTCCGAGCGCCGCGGCCCTGCCTCCAGCACCCGGCCTGGCGGTGGCGGGCGGGCTCCCGGGCGGGGAGGGGCGGCGGGTCCCTCGGGGCTCAGTCAGCTCACGCCCCCTGCTCCGTCTCCCCGTCACACCCCTCTCCCCTTAGGCAGGCCCCCCAGTCCGCTGACCCTGCCCTCTCGCTGGCCGCCTCCACCGGCTCCCCAAATCCTGGTTCCTGGCCCCCGGGCCACCTCCACTGCGGTCCCCAGTGGGACGGCAGCCTCAGCCCAGCAGAGGGCTCCTGGCGGGGCACACTGTGACCCCTCCCCCAGGGAACGCGCCCCTCCCTCCTCCCTCCAGGTCACCCTCCTACCTCCCGGCGGCTCCTCCAGGCTCCATCCCGCCCTCCTCTCCCCTCACTCCCTCCGCGCCCTGGGGCCACCGCCTCTCCTTCAACACTCCCTCTCCCTTCCAGACGTCTCTGCTGAGCGCAGCTGCCCCTGGACACGTCCACTGGGCACCGCACTGGCCCTCGCGCCCCCCGCGTCGCGTACGGACGGCGCCGGCTCTCCTCCTGGCCCTCCAAGCCCGCCCCTCCCCGCATCCAGGGGCATCTCCGGCCCCCCTGCCCCCCCACTCCCCCTGAACTCCAGCACCCCCTCCAGGTCATCAGCTCCTGTGTCGTCTTCCCCCTCTTCAAAGCTTTTGGCCTCGCCCTTCCCTCCCCATGTCCCCTGCCCGCCGAGGCGGCAGCCCCTCCCTGCCCTCCTGGCCTCCTACCATCCTTCCTCTCGGCTGTGACGGGGAAGCTTGCGGCAGGCAGACAAACTCGTTGAGAACCAGTAGAAAAACAATTTTTAAAATGTGCGTGGAGCTCGCCAGGCCTCGGGCAGGAGGCCCAGAGAAGGGCGCCAGCACTCGGGCACCTCCCCTCTGAGGCATCGGGCACGTTTCCAAGCTGCTGCAGGAGAAAGACGCCAAGGCGATGGCTGTTGGAAGGCAGGGTGGAGGCTCGCCGTCGCGGTAACGAAGGACAGCACTTGATGGCCAAGGCCACCCAAGAGGGGCAGCCCTGGAAGACACCTGCGGTTCTCAGGTGGGACCCCCGGGTTTCGCCCCGGTGGAGGTGAGCCAGTTCAACCAAGACTTTAAAATACGTAAAGTTAAAATGAGTGACCCGCAGAAAGCAGGAGCAGGGAGACGCCGGCCTCGCGCCCCAGGTCCTCCCGTGGGCTGGGGAGTAGTAAAAGGGCACGTTTACCCCCCCTTCATCAAGAGTGCGCATGTGAACTCCAGGGTGACCTGTAAATAAAGTGACTGATAAGCTAGGAGAGGGGGGCACTGACCTAAAATACCTGATTAATCCCCAAGATGGCAATAGAAAAAGAGAAAAGGAACATGAAACAGGCGGCACAAATAGAAAACAAATAACAGTAGACAGAGCTAAGCAATAATTACATTAAGTCTGAATTGACTGACACTCTAAAGACGAAGCTTTTCCGATCATATTATACTACTTATTACACTACACAGTGTACTGCTGAGCTATAAAGATCCAGAAAACATTCACAGGATGGAGAAAGATGTACCTCACACACACTAGCCCCCCAAAGCTGTTGTAGCTAATACTAGCTTCAGAAAGCTAGTGTTTTTTAGGAAGATTTAGTACTAAAGATAAGTGCGTAATGACTAAGAGATAATTCCATGCGGAATGAAGAATCATTTGTGTGCATAATAATCTAAAAAGCAAAAAATCGACAGTGCCCAAAGGAGAAGTAGATCAGCTTCCATCACTGTGGGTGCCTCGGGCACACCTCTGTCAAAAAACGGCCAATAAAAAAATAATAAATAAATAAGTAAGTAAATAAATAAAATACTGGATCGAAGGCGCGGACAGCACGAGGCCAGGACACAGAGGAGCCGAACGACCCGGCTCATAAACTTCACTCAGATGATGAGTACAATCCAGCACCCGGCAAGGACAGAGCTGACGTTCTTTTCTGGTGTACGTGGGACGTTTCTTAAATTTGGCAATTCTGTTTCTATGCTGTTGCCATGGGGATTCCCCTTTAGCAAAAAGTGTAAGTTCCAAGGAGAGTCGCCTTGACCTAGACCAAAGGCTCGACTGCCTTCTCTGAAGCCCTCCCACCCACGCCCCTCGTCCCACTACGGCCACCCCGGCCCCTGCATGGCCCTGGAGCCCGCCGGGCACAAGCCGACCCGAGGGCCCTTGCCCTGTGGCTCCTTCTGCCTGGAATGCTCCACCCCACGTGTCTTCCCTGGTCACTTTACGTCTCGGCTCAATACCGCCCTGAAAAGAAGCCCCTGACTTCTGGCTTCACGAGGGCGGCGTGACCCCACAGCGCCAGGTGCCTCGCCGCTCCTTCTCCAAGTCCTCGTCATCCTGCTCTCCACAGCTTCCTTGTCTGCTGCAGTTTCGTTCACTGCGTCCCTCGGTGAAAGCACGTTCACGTGACAGGCTCTGTCCCAGCGTTCCCTTACCCGTGCTGGGCATACAGCAGGCACTCAATAAGTGCTCATGGGACGGGTTGAAGAAGAGCCTGGGAAGTGCGCTGGGAACTATAAAAACTCCAGACGCTGCGACTGGTAATTATTACCTCACATCAGGGAGTATTGATCCAGAAAGCTCCTGCTGCTGCTTCTTCATAACCAGAGGCCTGAGAACACTTGTTTCGAGGCTCATTCTCTCTCTCTCTCAATTTCCAACTGTCTGTCTGCGTCACTCAACCCTAATAAACACCAATGACACCTCGTACGATACAGAACCACAGAGCTGGCAGCGGGGCCACAGGCCCCCAGGGAGGAGGCAGGTGGCAGGGCTGAGGACAGGTGAACAAACGCTCCTCCAGGTCTCACGGAAGGACAGATGCGCAGAACAGGCTGCTCAGTAGACGCAGGCCAAGGGGCTGGGGCAGGTGGTTCCACCGTCGACCTGCCCCCCTGCGTGGAGACCAGTCTCCTTGGGGCGCGGGAGGGCAGGGCAGCTTGCACAGCTGGGGCCTCCTGACACGGGGCCAGCCACGCCACATGTCTGCCCACGTCCCGGTGCCAGCCCTGTAGGGAGGGATCATCCCTACCCCATTGTACCTATGAGGAAACTGAGGCTCAGGGAGATTAAGACTCAGAAGCCCACATGGGGTCCCGCGGCTGGTTGTGGTGGAGCCGGGAAATGAGTCCAGCCATGCCTGCTCATGAAGCCCACCCTTCTCCCACACCCCCCCAAGCTGAAGGCCCTGGCCTCCTGTGGTCACCCTCCCGGACCCCCCACCTCCAGACTCGGCCACCTTCTGCCCAAAGCACTGACGGGCTCCCTGCGTGGCCAGCCCTTTGGGCTCCTGCCTGTAGGATGCTGCCTCCCCTCCAGCCAGCCTTTGGGGCTTGGATCACCTGTCCCGAAGCCTCTCCTGACTCCCCGAGAGTCGGTCAGGACCCTCTCAAGCCGCCACGTGCTTCGCTGCACCCCACGCTGGGCAGCTGAGGCGCAGCCGGGGGTCCTGGGCCCCCATCCAGCACTGGCCCGCTTGGTCCAGGGGAGGGGCCCTGTCCACTCCCCCCTCCCCCACCCAGCCCCTGGCCCAGCATACAGTAGGTCCTCAGGGAGTGCCAGGGAAGGGAGGAGCCTTTGAAAAGGAACATCCTCGCCGGGACTCCGGTGCGTCTCAACCCCTTCTCACCACTCAGCCAGCCTGAGCCCAGCACTCGCTGGTGAGCTCTTCCTTCTAAAAAGTCTGTGTTTCTTATTCAATGGAATGGGTTGGCGTTGGCTTCGTCATCCTTCCAGGGGTGAGAGAGGCACCTGCTCCTCAAACCTTCAGCTGCGCCTCAGGGGAGTTATTTCAGAGGCTGCAGGGTGCAGAACGTGGTGGGCAGCAGGAGCGGGGTGTCTGCTGGCAGGCCAGGAGCCCGGGGAGGGACAGGGACTCACCCAGGGCCACCCAGGTCAGAAACTGAGCTGGGATTGGAAACTTGACCCCTGGCTCCCAGCCTGCAGCCTTCCTAAGCAGCAGCCCCTGCCACGTTAGCCCTGAAAATGAAAGCAGTGGTTAGAACCGGAAGATGAGTCTCATCTCTTACTTAAGGGGATCGTTCCATTGTTAGTGTTTTGTGATTAGAAATATTACAGAATATGCTGAGAGGAAAGCCTGGGGAAATATTCTAATAAAGAAAAGCCTTTGTCTTCAGAGGCAACAGTACACCATCTTTCTTTCCTTTTTTTAAATATATTTTTTATTTATTTTTAAAAGATACTTAGATTACATAAAATGTTACATAAAAAAAATATAAGGGATTCCCATACGCCCCACTCCCCACATCTCCCACCTTTCCGTGCATCAGCAACATCTTTCATTAGTGTGGTACATTCATTGCAGTTGATGAGCACATCCTGGAGCATTGCCACTGAGCACAGACTGTAGTTTACATTGTGGTTTACACTCTCTCCCACTCAATTCTGCAGGTTATGGCAAGATGTATAATGGTCTGCATCTGTTGTTGCAATGTCACTCAGGGTAATTCCAAGTCCTGAAAATGCCCCCATATTGCACCCCTTTTTCCCTCTCCCTGACTACAGCGCCTCCAGTGGCCACTGTTTCCACATCAATGATACAATTTCTTCCATTGCTTTAAAATCTCCACTGGACAGCGTGGAAAGGAAACGGTTAACTCTGACATAGTTCCGCTTGCTGGAAGGAGTGCCACATAGTGGTCATGTGCGGGAATGTCCGCGAAGGGGGGGACGGCAAGAAGGAAACATGGACACGAAGTGTGAAACCACAGGCACAAGGGAGTGCGGTGGGCTTGAAAACAGAGACAAGCGCAAGGAGCAACTCTCCCAAGAGCTCCCCCTTCAAGAAGGACACATTCTCTTATTCTCTCCTGCTGGTGCTCTCTTCCTCCGACGTGTGTGCACAAGTGTGCATGGTGCACGTGTGTATATGTGTGCTATAGACAGGGACACATGCACACACATCGAAGCACCAGAGAGACAGAGAGAGAGGGGCTCTGCGGAGGACAGAGAGACAGAGAGAAAGGAGCTCTGCAGATGAGAGAGAGAGAGAGAGACAGAGAGAGAGACAGAGAGACAGAGACAGAGAGAAAGGAGCTCTGAGGATGAGAGAGAGAGACAGAGAGGAAGGAGCTCTGCACTTGAGGTAGAGAAATAGACAGAGAGAAAGGAGCTCTGCGGTCCAGAGAGAGGGACAGACAGAGAGAAAGGAGCTCTGAGGCCGAGATAGAGTGAGAGAGAGACAGAGAGGAAGGAGCTCTGCAGCTGAGAGAGAAAGAGACAGAGAGACAGAGAGGAAGGAGCTCTGCAGCTGAGAGAGAAAGAGACAGAGAGACAGAGAGGAAGGAGCTCTGCAGCTGAGAGAGAAAGAGACAGAGAGACAGAGAGGAAGGAGCTCTGCAGATGAGAGAGAGAGAGAGAGGGAGGGAGAGAGAGAGGGAGAGAGAGAGACAGAGAGAGAGAGACAGAGAGAGGAGCTCTGCAGCCGAGAGAGAGAGAGAGAGACAGAGAGACAGAGAGACAGAGAAAGGAACTCTGTTGCTGAGAGAGAGAGACAGAGAGAGAGGAGCTCTGTGGCCGAGAGAGAGAGAGAGAGAGAGACAGAGAGAG
>JAQZBX010010936.1:0-44444 GCA_029593785.1 Cabassous unicinctus | reverse complement strand
TGGAATGGATACATGTTGAATAAGAGTCATGATCTCAATCATCATAGAAACTAAGTATAGAGATATTCCTTAAAGTCTGCAGAATATACCAGTGTCTTTTCCTTAGTTGTAGCCCAATGCAGGGATTTCCTATTACTTTAACTTTTTATTTTATTAGCTGATATGGAGCACAAAATTTCACTTTTTAACCACATTAAAGTGTACAATCCAGTAGTGTCATTTATATCTACAGTATTTTGCTACCATCACTCATAATCTATTATCTCTTATGATGGTTTTCAACTATATGGACCCCAGAAAAATTATGTTCTTAAAGTTAACCCATTCCTGTGAGTGTAAGTCTATTGCAAGTATGACCTTTGGATTAGGGTACTCCAGTTAAGTTTGAGCGCAAGGTAGTTCTTAATCTTAGTGAAGTCTTCATAAATGGATTACTAACAAGAGAGTGAGAGAGAGAAAGCCATGGAAGCCAGAAGCCAAAAGCAAGGAAATCCAGAAGAGAATGGAGACACCAGCAGATGTTGCCATGTGCCTTACCATATGACAGAGGAGTCCAGGATCACCAATAGCCAGTCTTTGGAGGAGAAAACATTGCCTGATAATGCATTGTTTTGGATATTTTCACAGCCTCAGAAATGTTAGCTTATAAGTTGGTAAGTCCCCATTGGAAAAGCTGACCCATTTCTGGTATATTGTTTTCAGCAGCCTAGCAGAGTAAAACACTGCTTCTTTTTCATCACCTAAAATGGAAGCTACTTACCCACTAAGCTATAGCTCCCTCCACCCATCCTGCTATCCCTGCTCTTCATAAGCTATATACCACCATCTGTCTCTATGAAGTTTCTTCCAGTTGTTTCATATCAGTGAGATCATACATTATTTGTATTTTCATACCTGGCTTATTTCACTCAACATGATGTCTTCAATGTTCATCCATGTTGTCACATGCAACATAACTTTATACTGTTTAATGCCTGAATAACATTGCATTGTAAGTTTATACCACATGTTTTTTATCCACTTATCTGTTGATGGACTCTTGGGTTGTTTTGAGCTATTGAATATTGTAAGCAATACTCCTATAAATATTGATATACAACTATGTATTTGTGTCTCTGCTATCAATTTTTTCAATTCTTTTGAGTATATACCAAGGAAAAGGATTACCTGATTATATGATAATTCTATTTTCAATTTTTTGAGGAAAAATCAAACTGAGTTCCACAGTGGTTACATCATTCTACAGTGTCACCAGCAATGTATAAAGGTTTGTATTTCTCCACATGCTTGCCATACTTGTCATTTTCTTTCTTAATATTAGTCATGCTAGTGGGTGTGACATTTTATCTCATGGTGGTTTTGATTTGCATTTCTCTATTACCAATAATGTTGAGAATCTTATCATGTGCTTATTGGTCAATTGTATATCTTCTTTAGAGAAATATGTATGAAGTCCTTTGCTAATTTTTAAATTGGGTATTTATCTTTTTGTTGTTGAATTGTAGCAATTCTTTATATATTCTGAATATTAAAACTTTAGCAGATATATTGCTCTCAATTATTTTCTCCCATTCTATAGGTTCTTTCACTGTCTTGTTAGCATGCTTTGATGAACAAAAGTTTATAATTTTGACAAACTCCATTTTATTAATTTTTTATGTTTTTGCATCATAGCTAAGAAATAAATACCAAACCCAAGGTTATGAAGGTTCCCCCTATATTTTCTCCAAGGAGATTTATGATTTTATCTCATGATTAGGTCAATGACCCTTTTAGAGTTCATTTTTGTACAAAGTGTAAGATAGAGTCTAACTTCTTTTTTTTTCTTTTTGCATGTGGATATCCAGTTTACATAAAACCATTTGTTGAAGAGACCATTCTGTTCCCAGTTAATATACTTAACATCCTTGTCAAAAATCAATTGGCCAAAGAGGTGTGTGTTCATTTCTGAAATCTGCATTCTATTCCATTGGTCTATGTGTCTGTCTTTATGGCATTTACCACACTGTTTTCATTATTGTGGATTTGCAGTAAGTTTTGAAATTAGGAATTGTGAGACTTCCAACTTTATTCTTCCTTTGTAGTATTGATTTGGATATTTGGGGACTTTGGCAATTCCATGTCAATTTGAGGATTGACTTTTCCACTTATTCCACAAAGGCTACTAGGATTTTCTTGGCTTCATAATATGAGTTAGGAAGAGCTCTTTTCTCTTCAATTTTTTAAAGAAGTTTGAGAAGGATGGGTGTAAATTTTTGAGTGTTTGGTAAAATTCACCTGTGAAGCTATCTAGTCCCGGATTTATCCTCACTGAGATGTTTTTGATTACTGACTCAATATCTTTACCAGTTATATGTCTGTGGAGATCTTCTAATACTACCTGAATCAGTTAAGGTAAGTTATGTGTTTCTAGGAATTTTTCCATTTCCTCTAGATTATCTAATTTGTTAGCATACAGTTGTTCATAGCATTGTGATATAATCCTTTTAATTTCTTTAAGATCTGTTGTAATGCCCCCATTTCAGTTTTTGATTTTAGTTATTTTTATACTTTCTTTGTTTCTTCATTGGTTTAGCTAAAGGTTTGTCAATTTTATTGACTTTTTTCAAAAAATCAACTTTTGTTTTCTTTGCTTATCTTGTTTTCCCACACTCTATCTCATTTGTCTCCACTCTAATCTGTATTATTTCCTTCCTTCTACTTACTTTAGGTTGAATTTGCTCTTACTGTCCAGTTATTCTAAAAATGAAGTCAGATTAATGATTGGAGATCTTTCTTCTTTTTTAATATAGGCATTCATAGCTATCAATTTTCTTCTAAACACTGCCTTCACTGTAGCCCATACATTTTGGTATGTTGTGTTTTCATTTTCATTCTTCGCAAGTTATTTCCTAATTTCTCTTCTAATTTCTTTTTTAACTCATTCATTGTTTCCACTTCTACTTATTTGTGGATATTCCGGTTTTCCTTCTTTTATTGATTTTTAGTTTCATTCCATTGTGGTCAGAGAAGATGCTTTTTATAATTCCAATCTTCTTAAATTCATTGAGATTTCTTTTGTGACTTAACATGTGAGCTATCTTGGAGAATTATCACAAGCACTTTAAAAGAGTGTGTATTCTATTGTTGGATGCAGTGCTCTGTATATGTCTGTTAGGAAAATTACATGTGTAGTTTTATTCAAGTTCGCCATTTTCTTATTGATCTTCTGTCTAGATGTTCTATTTTTGAAGGTAGTGTATTGAAGTCTCCAACTATTATTGTACAGACATCGATTTCTTCCTTCAGGTTTGTCAATATTTGTCTTTTTGATTTTGGGTCACTGTGAGGATTTTTCCCATTTTAAATTTCTCTTATTATTTCAATTTGGAATAGGATAAGATAAGGTTAAAATTTTCTATCAAATTATCTATTTATATAACAATCTCACTTCTAGCTGGTATTTCTGTTTGTTGGATTGCCATCATGTTATGGTTATTTGAGTTCTTGGTACTTCTCTGATCATACTTCCTGGTTGGCTTTATAACTCCTCTTCAATAACTTCCTGTCTTTAAAAACAAATGTAAATGGAATTTTCTCCTTGGCTCATTCTTTTAATATTGCTATATGCTTTATTTGGGGAATCACATTTTTCCCTGGCTTGAAGTAAAACTCATAGAGTTCTATTTACCCCGACCACATCTTATGGGGAATTCAACTGATTGTAGTATCAAATCTGGGCTCTTTAATTTGACATGCAAAGGCTGGCAATTATGTATTATCATATCATATTACTTCCTGATCACAGTATATTTTCTAGATATTCTAGATTTCTTGAGACCACTATCAAATCCTATATCTATTCATTATTCACTACTGCTGTGTAATAAAAAACCATATAACTTCAGTCACATGAAACATTTTTCCTTTGTTCTATGATTCAGCTAGACTATGTATCATATGTCACTTGAGCCTCTCTGATGCATCTTTAGATAGTTGTAGGTTGGGTAGACTGTAGGTGCCTGTACTGATGTTGGATTTTTTACATTTTTTTCACATGTCATCTGGTCGTAGTCAGATTGAACATGATCTTGACCAGGACAGCTGTGCTCTCACCAGGATGGTCCATCAAGCAATATGCTTACAGAATTATGTAGAGAAACATGATGGTCTCACAGGTAGCAAAATAATTTTCCAGAGTTATCCTTATAAACTATTCAAAGGAAATAAAAATAACTCTTTGCCAGTGAATGGAAAAAGTGATTATAAAATCTGCAAAATGTGAGTGACTATATAGGGGAATGAGGATATATTTTTTGGCACAATAGAAATATTCCACATCTTGATTGTGGTGGCAGTTACATGGGTGTATACATTTTTCAAAACTCATCTAATTGGATTTTGAAACTGGTCCATTTTGCTTTATGTAAATTATGCCTTAAGGATTTATTTAAAAATAAAAATGCATAATTTATTTTTCTTTCCTCTCTTTTGTACCTTCCTTTATCTGACTAATCAATTTCAAAATAGTTGAGAAATTGTTCAAATGTTAATTAGCACTTTTCACTATACTTATTTATATCATAATATGCTTTAATAAAATTTTTAGGATTAGTAATAATTATAATTAACAACAACATTTTTCAGTAAAGAAAACTCCAGGAAGTAAATAAGCTTGTGAAAGTCACAGAAACTTAAGTGATAGAGCCAGAATTCAATTATATCAATCATATATTTGAGACTTTACCAAGATCTAAAGTTTTGACTTGCATTAGAAAAGATTTGAGTTAAAGGACCAAGTCTTTGGTAACTGTTAGTAGTCTACACATAAAATGATTTTGAAAGTATACCTTTCCTTGGAGCAGGGTCTGAGGGTAGAGTAGGGACAGAGATAAGATGACATGAGCCCTTGCTCACTAAAACAGATGTCACTAAGGATGGGAGAGGAGGACAGGAGAATTCTGAGGATGAAATCTGCCTGTTGAAAGCCTTGCCTAGGATTAATTGGCCTCATGATTTGCTGTGATCCTGGACTAACTATGCCTTAAAAGAAGCCATTGAGCATATCCTGTGGAGTTGGGAGGGGAATGGTATAAATCTTGGATTTCTGGAAGCTGAAAGGCAATTCTGATCATTTGTGAACTATTATGAAATCTCCAAAATATCTGATGGAGGAAAAAAATGTTTAATTCATCTTTTCTGACAGGGAACGTTTTGGCATAATAAAGTTGACTTTAAAGATGTTTCTACCATAGAATAATTGGAATATTACCTTTTTTCCTGGAGATTTCTAAGAGTAGAAGTAGGAACTTCACTTTCCTCTTACCAGTATCACAGACTCTTTTATAATATTTAACTCAAGCCTTCTAGGAAAGGTTGGTTCTCTATGGTCAAGCTCCCTCCCCATAGCTCCTGAAATACAAAGCAACAGTAACTCTTTCTGAAGAATAATTTACTCGTTTCAATTGTTCTGCCCTTGATTTATCTTCAAAGTAAACAAGAATTGTAAAAGAGTACTATGAGATTCTATTGGATGTCATCTATTTGCACACAAGAAGAAAGGTAAGTTTATAAGCCCAAATGAAATGTTTCCTTTTTCTTGCCTCAAATTTAGGAAAATGCTTAAGAGAAATTGCCATCATCTAGTTATATCTCCTGAGAAAGCTGAAATTTTGGGGACAACTTCTCACAGTAATGTGAATATTCTGATGCTTCAGGGATTGTCAACTTTCACTGGTGTTTGCTTGATGCAGACTTTCTCAGACCAATTTTGATTAAAAAGAGATCAAAGGGAAGGGGGCAGAGATATAACACTCTTAATATGCAGATTCCTTATCTGCAAAGGTTCAGGTAAGGAAAAGGGGAGGGATGCTTACTTGGATACTAATATTGGGTTCCCAAGACCCACTGCCACACATACATTTGGCCCAAAGCACTCAAAGTATTTTTTTTAATCCCTAATATGGTTCTCTTTTTTCAGATAATTTTTTTAAGTTTTCTGCATTGCCAATAGAAAAACACCAAACCTTCATAACCTGGTTTTATGGATTTTGCCTATGAGGACAATTTATTTTCCAAAGCTTTACTACCACAGCTATTAAGTCTGCCAAAACTAGAGACCTCACATTGATTTTCCTGATATGGCATATGCTCTAACTTTTCCATTAAATGGTTGATTTCATTTTCTCAATCATATGCTCTCATTCTTTTGTTTTTTATGTATCTGTATTTCAAACTTTTCACAACAAAGGATCTATTTTATTGATACTTTCCTCTCATCATGGTTCCCTGGTATTGATACTGTTTTACAATTTTTTAATATATTTTTCTTTTGTTTTGTTTTTCTTTATTAAAGACTTTTAGAAAAGTCCATTCTAGCTTCTGATCACCATGAGAAAACTAGTGTCATCCAGAAACCTCATGTGGTTTCAGCCACTCAGCCAAGGAAATTCATGTCTTAATGTAGATCTGCAGCTTTTTTTGGGGGGGTACATAAGCATTTTTTGAATTCATATTTTTCAAAATTTAAAATATCTCTTGGAAACTAAGTAGTAACCACTCTTTTTGCAGGAACTGGCTACCTGCATCTTCTGTATGTTTTGCATATTTTACATTATTTAACCTTCACAATTAATCCTGAGAGGTATAGTATTTTGTTATTTCTGCTTTACAGGTGAATACAATAAAGCACAGAGATATCAAGGGTCATATTAAATATCACACCAATGAAGGGCAGTGGGGCAGGGTTGACTCTAGGTAGTGTGGTTTCAGACTTTAGGCATTCATAAACATGTTCATAACTTCTCATCAAAATTTTGAATGTTTACAACTCAGAGAAACTGGGTTGGGATCTGACTTGGTCCAATTAAAGTTATAGCTTATCTCTTACATAATTTTAATACCTTGCTGTTCGACCTGTACATCTGTATTTAGGAATTTGTACTCCTCTCTTTGCAGATGGTTTCTACTCTTCTAATACATCCCACATAGAGCATCACAGAATTAATGATCCTATCTACATTTATCTTTAAACTCAATTTAATATGTTAAGAAGAGGGGAGCATTTTCCCCATTCCCAGCAATAGCTCCAGCTAATTTTCATTCAACATATGAAACAAAGAAAATCATGGAATTATGTAAGAAGCAGAACAAATATGCTAATTTTATATATTAGAAAACAATGGACTAAATAAGAATGTGAAAATTCTCAGTTTGGACTGTATGAAAAATAACAATGTAAGTTAAGGAAATAAAAACACAGAGAAAAAGAAATACCATAATAGAAGAAAAAGCAAAGGCTTAGACTTACATAGCGTATATTATGAGTCAGATATTTTAAAAATTTAATCTCCACAGTAATTCTAATTTTGTCTAAAGTGAGTTCACCAGTATTACAGCTAATAAATAGTGGAGTTTAGATTTGAACTTAGATCATTTGGCTTCAACAGCTGAACTCCTAAATAAGATATATAATAATTATTTTACTATGATAATATCCAACTTAGGTATATTTACAGGATTAAAAATGATGAACTGATATAAGATAAATCACTCTTGGAAGTTAAATATTTTTCAGAAAATAAATGTATAAGGATATAAAATGTTTGAAAAAATTCTTGTTAAATAAGTATATAAATATATAACTGTATTGCTATCAACATAGTGAGGTAATAGGATAACATCACAAGCAGCCTGTTTTTTTTGCCTATCAGTTTTTCTACAGAACATCAACATTGAAACATCGGCCTTATTTGCAGGTAAAAAAAATATAGATATATAAACATATGCAAAATACTTAGAAAAATTATGGAGGATATTATAATAAACAAAATACTTATATCTAGAACATAGGATTATCAATTCAAAAGATTGAGATGTTTTCATTTTCCTTTTCACCCTTCTTATTAATTGAATATTTTATCATAATCCTGTAATATTGGATAGTAAAATATAGTTCATAAAAAGATATGATAATATGTAAGATAGTTTTTAAAATACATCAATAACAATGAACATAGACAATAGGGACAATATTGCCCTTGGAAAATTTATGGTGTAAGAAGTGAGAAATTCACTTCTTAAATATAATATAATTTATTTAATTTAAATATAAATAATTTATGTAGAACCTAGTTTATTCTACCATCTTAGGTTTTGTTATATGGACTGGAAAGTTAAAATATCCTTACCAGGAAGTAGCAATCTGTGGATGTCTCATAATTGAACAAACTCCCATGACTTTTAATTTAATTCCATCTACATTTGGCCATTGTCACATAGTAATTTAGCTTCATGTTCAAATTTTTTTTGAGAAAGAAATGTATTGTGTATCAAGAAAATGATTGTGTGTGTGAATACATATGTGTACAGCAAATTCCCTTTCTATATTTTATGCTTGTCCCTTATAGAATTTGTGAGCATGAGCTAGTCTATAACAGACTGTACACTTAAAGAATCAAGGTTGTCTTGTCACCCTGAGGAGTAGAGAGAATGATACTCAGAGATACTATATTTTAAATTTGCTTCTGAGCCTGCCTCACTGGAGATCTTATAAGGATGGACCCTCAAACTTCAATAAAATTTCGAAGGTTCAGTGCCAATCTAGACTTTTACTAAAAAGGCTTTTAAAATCTTGTGAATAGTGATAGAGGGTACTTACATTTGGATGTCTTAGACAATATCAACCATTCAGCTGTCCTCCTGAGACTTGCATATTGCTCTTTGTAATGGAGTAGGAGGAAACAATGAGAGTATATTTGGCAGCTGGAATAAGCAGAAGGGAGACTAGAGAACAATAATTGCTGAAAAAAAAATATTAAAAATAAGTAGTATTTTTTTTCCACTTGGTGAGTAGGAGCTTTAACTTCTTTATATTTAAGGAGTCACTTTTATCTATGATCATATTTGCAGGAAAAAAATGAAGTTTCAGGTTAATTTTTTATCATGTATCTAGAGTAGCTTAACTTCCTCTTCTGTCATGTTTGATTTGGTTATCGGGAATGAGGAAATAAATGTATTTTTATTCCTAACAGGAACTCTAACTCAAAATTCTGATTTTTTTGCAATTATCAAAGAATTGAAAATTCAGCTCTACTGTTTCTCAAACTTTTGACTTTTTAGTTTTATATGAGACTCTTTTAAAGCATATATTTCCGTGTTGAAATTAATCTAATCTATATGCATTACATGTACACACATGCTAAATCATAAACACATAATCACATATTGTTCCAATCACAGTGGCACCAGAACGTACTGTTATAAGTGATATTGAACAGGATGAACTTCATATGCAAATGAAGATTTTAGTTAACTGAAAGCAAAATGTTATCATGTTGCTCCAAAGGATTCCCAATAATTCAGATACTGTATAAAAAAATGGTGATATAATAAACATTTAACTCTTAAAGAGAACATTTAACAGAGCTGTCAGTACCATATTCACAGCTGATATTTTTGCTTCATACCCACAACAAATGAACGCTCACAATTTTCCTAATTTTATGTCTTATATTTCTGTTTTTAAAACATTTGACTTTAATCTCACAAACAATATATTTAAGTAAAATTGGTACTTAAGTAAGAAAGACATAATCAAAACAAAACTTTAAATTTTGTTTCCCAGTGCTCATTCAAACTTAATATAGTAGAAGTATAGTAAAAGTAAAGTGATATAGTAGATTTTGTCTCTGAAGAAAACTCAGAAAGCTTAATGAATTTTCTTGGACCATGTCTTTTCATTTCACATCTACTGCATCTAGTCAAAATTTCTGTATTAACGTGTTGTTATAAAAGGAAAGTTAAATCATAGATATTTGTATCAACAGTGGATTTCACGATTTTTTTTTATTTAAAATGTGGTTATACATTACTCCAACTTTAGAATCATTTGTTTGCACACATAAAAGATATATTTTGTGGAAAAAGTGTTTTAAAATTAAGCCTTATCTCTAACCATAGAAAATTTCAAAGTGAATTACAACGATGAGCTCTGATAATGGAGCTCAGATGGTGAGGAGCAAAGACTGACCTTTTGAAAGGGTAATAGAATGGGTACTACCCTAGAAACATAGTAAATGAGGGAAAGAGGCTGTAAAATCAGTCTCTAATTAAGAAGGACCCCAGGTATCCTCATAAAATATACAAGGCATCTATTATAAAATCCATTGTGATTTTTATGGTGAGGGAAGCCATTTTCAGTTTGTCCAGGTCTGCCTTCATTGCTGAAGCTTTTTGCACAAAAGTTACCCACAGTATCCTCGAGAAAATCATCACAAGATTGTTAACAAAAAAATAGGGTTGCTTAGTGTTTAAGGAAGTATAATACCTGTCACTCCAAATAACCACAATAACCATGCACCTAAGGGAATATTTGGGACCCACTCTTCATAGAATAAATACCACAGGTGTGTCTCTCCACACCCCAGTATACCATGAGTCAGAGGGAGAGGATAAGACTGCAGCACCGGAGCTATATTGTTAGTGTTTGAAGAAGTTGGACTTACCTAAGGAATTTCAGCTGGTCTTTAATTTCGTTCAGTGACGTTTTCATTTTTCTCTGTATAATTTTTTTATATCTTTGGTTAAATGATTTATAGCTATTTGATTCTTTTCATCATTATTGTTAATGGAATTTTTTTCTTGATTTCCTCTTCAAATTGTTCATTAATAGTATATGTAAACACTACTGATTTTTGCAGCTGATCTAGGAACCCAACTTGCCAATGCTGAACCCATTTATTAGCTCTAGTAGCTTTGTGGTGGATTTTTCAGTTTTCTATGTATAGGATCATATCATCTGCAAATAATGAATGCTTTACTTATTCCTTTCTAATTTGGATGCTTTTATATTTATTATTTTTGACTAACTGCTCTGGCTAGAACTTCCAATACAATGTTCAATAACAGTAGCGACAGTGGGCATCTTTCTCTTATTCCTGATCTTAGAGGGAAAGCTTTCAGTCTTTCACCATAAAGCATGATGTGAACTGTGGATTTTTCATATGTGTTCTTTATCATATGTTGGAAGTTTCCTTATATTCCTAGATATTCATGTGTTCTTATTAAGACAGGGTGCTGGATTTTGTCAAACAGCTTTTCTGCATCATTTGAGATGATCATGTGGCTTTTTCCCTTCATTTTATTAAGGCAATATATTACATTAATTGATTTTCTTATGCTGAACCACCCTTTCATATCTGGGTTAATTGCCACTTGATCATGGTGTTTAATCTTTTAAAATGCTGTTGGATGATTTAAAAGATCATTTCTTTTAAATGATCTCAGCTTTCTATGTCTGAGAAAAAGAAGTTGCATTTGGTCATTTTCATTTGTGCCCATTTCAAGCTTCAGCAAGAGATCATTTGGAGCATGAAGCTTAATGACTTGGCAGTGTACCTCTGTTACAAGATGAGAAATGCCACAACGTGGACTGGCCTTTTCTTCCCCTTCATTCAGGGCAAAACCTGTGTCTGTATTTCAGTGTATGACTTGAAGTCATGCTCCAACTTGACAGGTGTAAACTAATATTTTTGGACACCTTTAATACAAGCAAATGTTGTTCAGTATGTTCAATGTATATTGACTTCCATACTGATTTTTTCCAAAAAACAAAGATTGTTTTGAAAAACTGTCTGGAAATGTTTAGAACATTGAACTGATTGAACTTTCGGGGTTTTGAGTAGTATATAATTGACTTCATAACTGCATTGATTTTATTGTTTAAGTGTTTGATAATTTTTTGCACTTATGTGGAAATAAAATGTTTGACAAAAAAAAAATTTAAGTTCTTTTGGATTGGTTTGCTCGCATTTTTTTTGAGGATTTTTGCATCTATATTCACAAGGGATATTGGACTGCAATTTTCTTTTCCTGTGGTATCTTTATCTGAATTTGGTATTAAAGTGATATTAGCCTCTTAGAATGAGTTAGGAGGTTTACCCTACTCTTCACTTTTTTGGAAGACTTTGAGCAGAATTGGTGTTCATTCTTCTTGGAATATTTGATAAAATTCACCAGTGAAACCAGGCTTTTCTTTGTTTGGAAGGTTTTTGGGAGGTTTTTCATTACTAATTCAATCCCTTTTATTGTTGTTGGTTTGTTGAAATCTTCTATTACTTCTTGAGTTAGTGCATGTAGACTGTTTCTAGGAATTTCTCAATTTCATATAGGTTATCTAATTTGTTGGCATGCAGGTTTTTCATAATATCCCTTTAGAGAAGGGGTTCCTAACCTTTTATGTTCCACAGACCCCTTTGCCAGTCAAGTGGAAACCACAGCCCCCTTACTAAGCCCACACAATACTGTGTGTTATTTAATAAATGCATCACACTCGTACCAACACAACCGCACAAGAATAATGTTTTGTTTTTTTTTTAATTCAAGCTCATTGACCCCTTGTTAAGAACCCCTGCTTTAGAGTCCTTTTTTTTTTATTTCTGTGAGGTTGACAATAATGTGTCTCCTGATTTCTGATCTTAGTTATTTGCATCTTCTAATTTTGTTTTCAACTAAGTAAAGTTTTGACAATTTTATTGATGTTCTCAAAGAACCAACTCTCAGTTTCATTAATTTTCTCAATTTTATTTTTTCTCTTCTATTTATCTCCACTCTAATCTCTATTGTTCCTTTCTTTCTGTTTGCTATGGGCTTAATTTGTTCTTCTTTTACTAGATAATCCAGATGTGAATTTAGGTCTCTGATGAGAGAACTTTCTTCTTTTTAAATGTAAACATTTAGAGTTATAAATTTCTCTCAAATCACTGCCTTTGTTGCATTTCTTAAGTTTTGGTTTGTTGTATTTTCATTATCTCTTGCCTCAGATATTTCTTAACTTCCCTTGTGATTTCTTTTTTGACTCTTTTATAGTGTGTTGTTTGATTTCCTCAATTTTGCAATTTTTATGGTTCTTCCTCTGTTTTTTAGTTTTAGTTTCATTCCATTGTGGTCAAAGAAGATTTGTTGTATTATTTCAATATTCTAAAATATATGGAGACTTGTTTTGTGACATAACACTTGGTCTAGCCTGTAGAATGATTCATGTTCACTAGAGAAAAATGTATTCTGCTGCTGTTGAAGGGTTCTATATGTGTCTTTTAGGTCTAGTTCGTTAATATTATCATTAATTTTTCTATTTCCTTATTGATCTTCTGTCTAGATGTTCTATCTATTTTAAAATTGTGAATTGATGTCCACTACTGTTAATGTAGAACGTCTATTTGTCTTCAAACTTGTCAATAATTATTTGTTTTGGGTCTTTGCTGTCAGGTGCCTATATATTTATAATTTATCCATACATAGTGACTATCTTTGTCCCTCATAAAAATTTTTTACTTAAAGTCTCTTTTATCTGATATTGGTATAACTACCACAGCTGTCATTTGTTTTCTATGTGTATGACATATTTTTCACATTCAACTTACTTGTGTCTTTGAATCTAAGGTGAGTCTCTTGTAAACAGAATATATTTGGCTCATGCTTTTTAACCATTCTTCCCATCTCTGCATTTTGACTGCAGAGCTTAATTCCATTTACATTTAAGGTAACTAATTTTAAAGCAGAACTTTCTTTTGTCATTTTGCAATTTGTTCTCTATAATTCTTTTACATTTTCTGTACCTCAGTTCTTCCATAAATGCCTATGTTCATATTTTTTTTATTTTTTGTATTGTACCATTTGAATCACTTTTTATCTATAAAGAGGCCAATAATAGGTCTTTAATGCAGTCTATCAACCCCAATTGCTCACTCCATGAGGGTTTTATTTTTCATTCTATATATTTTAATTAATTTAATCTTTAACAGTATACACACATTTTACTTCACATTCTATATTTTTGTTCATGTTGGTCCCTCTTCCTGGAATGTCTTACACTTTGGCAAAGTTGGAAACATCTTCCTCATGTTTTCAGAGTGAACTTAGGTGTCATCGTCTCTTGGAAGCTTTCTGCTTACCCAAATGCTGGGCCAAGTGCATTTCATCTGCACTCCTTAGTAGCTGTAAATTCCTTCATCACTATATGTATGTATTATATTGAAATTAATTAATTTGTATACCTTTTCTTTTGGTTTTGTATTTCTTGTCCCAAGGAATTTTGGTATAAAGGAACTTAAGAGCCCAGAGCCAGAATTTGTGTATTTGGAATTGGACTTACAAATTATGTGGTTTTGAAAATATTTAATCTCTGTGTGCCTCAGTTGACTCATCAATAAAATGGGTAGGGTAGAAGTAGTGAAGCTATAGGTTTTTGATGAGTATCAAATAGATTAATATTCATAAAATGCTTAGAAAATTACCTAGGATAGGGTAAGTGCTCAATAGATATTAGTCACTATTCTCATTAGTATGTCTATAAGTTGCAACAGTCTCTGACACAATAGGCATAATCAGTAATATTTAAATAAGCAAACATTTAAAAAAACTCTGATAATCTTTATAAATGTTGAAAAACAGTCATCATCTTTAAAACAACCAAGGTAATGTGGACTGTAGAATAAAAGTATAGGTTTCCATTAAAATATCTTCTTGAGATTTTGATTGGGATTTAACTCAATTTATCATTTAATTTGAAAAAAAACTAAAAACTTTAAAATATTGTGTCTTTGTATCATAAATTTTTATATCTCATTTTATTCAGTTATTCCTGTTTGTCTTTTGTGATGTTTAGTATTCATCATAAATATTTTGCACATTTTTGTTATGTTCTTTGTATTTTTATTACTATTACGAAGTGGACTTATTTTATTTTTCAATTGTTTATTGCAATTCTATTTTAAACTATTATTATGAAATTTTTTTACTAAATTTCAATGAACCCTAAAATTTGTCAATTGTCTTGTGTTTTCTTAAGTAGATAAGTATATCAGCAAATAACAAATCACATTGCTTCATTTTAAATTTAAATTTTTTTCTTTTTAATAAACTCTGTGATTAATACAGAGTTTCCAAAGTCATAACTTATGTACTAAATTCACCTGAACATGTTTTTCATTCAAATATTGTTGCTCAGCATAGGCTTTTAAAGAAACCTAATTAACCATTGTTTTAGTTTGCTAAAAGCTGCCAATGCAAAATACCAAAAATAGGTTGGCTTTTATAATGGGCATTTCACAATGAGGCTGTGAAGGTGTCCATATCAAGGCATCATCTACAGACCCTTTCTCACCAATGTGTAACTGTGGGCAACCAGGCACATGGAGGTGTCATCTAGAGTTGCCTTCTCTCAGAGCTACAGCTGTGTGTGATCAGGCACATGTCAGGATCCAATCCTGTCTGCTCCTCTCTCCCCTCCCTTCTGGACCTTCTCTCTTCAGCCTCAAGCTGCTCTTTGGGCCTAGCCTCTTGGGGAACACTTTCAGAGCTCCTGTGCTCTGCTGATTCCAGGCAGCCTTCTTATAGTGTCTTTGCCCCTTTTTTCTGTGTGTCTCTGTTTTCAGCCGATTTATAAAGGACTCCTGCAAGAGGACCAAGACCCACTCTGAGTCATGCAATCCAATCAAAGGCCTCAACTGAAGGGATCCAATCAAAAGTGTCCCACACCCACAGGAATGGATTAGCCCCAAGGACATGATTTTCTGGGGTGCACCCAGTTCCAAACTATCACAGCTACCAATAAATTCAAATCAATAAAATTCTCATAATAATATGGATGCCTATCTTCTCTTCAAAATCATCTTGTGGGGTAAATTTAGACATACATTTTCATAAGGCAACAACAGATAAAACTGAATAGTGGCAGATGCTTATGGATAGAATTTTGTTCCCTTTCCAGAGGTCATATTCCCACCACCCCTTAAATGTCTTCACACATTTGTTTTATCTGCCTGGGCTCTGTATGTATTTCAGGTTGAGAAAACAACAATAGGATACTCAGTACAATATATAATAATAGTGTTAGGTCTCAAGGCAGGGCCTTTATGGATAACTAGAGATGGCATGAAGAAAACTTTAACAGGAGAGTTAGGGAAACTCATATCACATCTGTAGAGGTAAGGAGCCAACTCAGTTCAAAGTGACTCACACCTGATTCCCCCTGTTGCAGTTTTACTCTTATTAAAATATCTAAGTTACTACTTAGCACTTGCTTTGATTATGCATTAGCTTTTATGCATATGGATGATCATACATAGCTAGTTATATAATTGTATGATTAGTATGTTCAGAAATCATACTTGCACATACAATGCATGATCAAAAAAGGGACAGATAACTCCACCCCTGGGTAGGAAATTACTATATTAAGCAACTTGAAGTGAGGACAGCAAGGGGTTTTTTCTGGTCAACTGGTTGAAGCTGGTTTTCATACTTCATTGCTTCATAAGGCTATTCTTGACCACCAAAAGCAGAATGTGGCAGAAAAAGAAGGTTGCATCTCATTATCTTCTAATTTACATACAATTCTTTCCTTTGTATTCTAACGATAGGGAGAGAAACAAGTTACTTTCAGGTATTCAATCATCTTACATTTATCAATTCCCTCCTAGTTTTTGGTGATATTTTTATCACAGGGGAAAGGAACAAATTTCAGATTTTTTGTAACTGTTTCTTACTGACATTATGGGCATTGATTTCCTAGGAAATTATTGTAAAAAGTCAGTTTGTTAAAGTTTGCAATTGCTTTTGAATAAAGTGTTGCATGCATGATATGAGTACAGGTGCAACTGTTAAAAGAATTAAGATAATAATTATTAGTTTTATGTAGAGGAACAGCCACTTGGTAAGGTAAGATGGGTTTTTTAAAAAATTACTTTCCCATGTCTTGAGGTTATTGGCTTTGTTTTTTTAGTTTTTTAATGTTTTCAAGGATTTTGCTTGATTCATTTATATAGTAACAGCACTCATTTTGAGGAATAAACATGCTTTTCTTTGTGTGGTTTTTAGTAATCAAGTGTTCGACAGTTTTGCAGCACTACTGCAGTTAAGGAGTTTATTTATTTTTGTACTATTAGGATAGTGTCTGCTATCTGAGCTAAACCTGCTCCCACTTCCTTGGAGAGATCATTAGCTAGGTACAAAGATGCAGCTGCAGTTCTAATGGATGCTGAGCTTCTAAAAAATGTAAATAAGGGGATTAATAAGATTGCTCTCTTTGCTCTGGGGCTAAATTGTGTTGTTACTGGGAAAGGTAAGATGGTGCTACAAATATTGCAAATATTGCAGGGAAAACATATTTAAGGCTACAAAGTTTTTTCCAATATGGTGGAAGGGATAGATAGGCAGAGTTTTTACAAAGAAAATATATTTTTAATTTTGGATTTAAGCCAGCAGTAAAAGTTATATTTGTTATATCTTGTTTTCAGTTTCGCTTGTTTAACTGCTAAGAGTATGATGTAAAAAGGGGAATTTCTCCTTTCATTAGGGAAGCACTAAGCAATGGGTTTATATTTGGGAGATGGGATTATTTTCCACTAGGAGTTTTAAAGAAGAACATCGATTTAGCTTTATTATAAAACATGTTAGGGTGATTTACATAGGAAGAGTTTAGTCACCTGAAACTTTGATTATTTGTGGTGTTAATGAGGATGTTATACATACTTTAGGGTCTGCTTTTACAAAAGCTTTTTGAATTTTGTTTTAAAATTTTTATAAAGGCATGACTGTATGATTGTGAAGCAGGCTAGTAAGATAGGAAATCAATAGATGGATCTGGAACCCGGAAAAAGTCTATGTGGATATCTATACCAACATGGCTGCTGGAAAACCCTCATGACATTTCTGCCATCCAGAATGAGATTTCCTCTGGAAGCCAGGAGAATCCCTAAATTTTCTCCAGGGACCTTATAATTGGGCACTTCTGGGGGATTGATGGGTGGAAAAATCAATCAAGTCAATAAACAACTGGAACTCCTCCCTTGTCATTAGCAAATGGGTGGAATAATTAATGGTTTAAAAATATCTCTCTCCCAGTCTCTCTCTCTCTCTCTCTCTCTCTCTCTCTCTCCTTCTGCACCCTGCTGTCACCTTGCACCTCCACATGGATCAACATGCAAGTAAGACCTGGGCATTTATAATCTATAATGGGAAATTGTAGCTTATAAATCAGCCCTCTTTATCACTCTTCAGCCCCTTACTCTTTACCTGGGAACTATGGTCTGTTATCTTCTCCCATTTCTCTTCCTTCCCTACCTTAATAAATTACTGGCCTAACTAACCTGATGTGCTCTTGAAATTCATTTCTGCAACATAGTCAACAACCTAAACAAAATCTGGTAACAGTTGTTTTAAAGAATTTGAGATGCAAAGTAAGATGATAATTTGTTGAGTCAACAGTTTTAGCATAGACATTTGAACTTTTGTTTTTAATATTTTGGGAGGATACACAGTCAGTCAAATTATATTGATTTGGGTGCAGCAATCCAAGTTGGGGTCCAGGCCATGTAGAATTGGCTAAAATGCAAATGCTATATCTATGATTATTTACAGTAAACATTTCTCCAGTAATTGAAGATGTTATAATGATTTGATGTGTAGCATTTAGGTGCCGCACAAGTGAATTGAGTGAAATTTGTTTAAGTGGGTTTTCTTGACCACTGTTTTCAAGGTGCAGATTAACTGCAACATTTCATAATACAGTTGGCCCAGGCATCACTTGATATTGAAGGTGCAAATTTACACAGTACTAACACGTGGTTTTATTATAGAGGTTTTGGATGATCTGCAAACTATGTGTGAGGGATGATCGATATCTTCCCTCAGGGTTAGTTGCTGGCAGGTCCTGTAGAAGAAAGAACAAGATTATTATTTGGTGGAGATTTTTTCTTCTTGAACAGGAACCACAGGTTCTCAAATGGCAAAATCATATTTTGCTTCATGCTCTAGTGTGATCTCTGACTAAAGACCCTTTTTATTTGCTGTCTCTGATAAGTAGTAAGGTTTTGCTCTGGTATGATGGATGTAGGGCTTGATTCCTTGTAACTTAAAAAAAGAATGAGAGGTTAATAGTACTGTGTAATGTCCTTCCCATTTAGGTTAAAGCTGATTTGCAGGGTGTTTGTTTTTCTAAACTTTTAAAAGAACCTGATTCCCAACTGAGAAAGGTGGAGAGTCTGGTCAGTGGGGGTCTTTTAGGTGCATATTTACATATGCATGCATGGTGGTAATGAGCTCTCCTAACTGCAAGACCCACTTATGGAGGGCTCCCTCTAAGGTTATTGGGGAAATGGGTTTTTTCTTTAGGTTGCTTAGAAAAGACCTTCCATATATAAGCTCAAAAGGACTTAATTCAAGTCCTCTTCTAGGGGCCACCCTAACCCAAAGGAGAGTTAGGTTAAGTGCTACTGTTTATTTTAGCTGTGTTTTTTTTGTTTGTTTGTTTGTTTTGTTTTTTATTAACTTAGTTTTTTGACAAATTTTACTTAGGGTTTTTTTTTTAAGTATAGTTTATTCTTTCCACTTTTTCTAATGTCTCAGATTTCCAGGATGCATGCAATTTTCACTTAATTTTAAGACTCTGGTTAACACTTTGCACCACAGCTGAAATAAAGTTGAAATAAAAGCAGGTTTATTATCTGACTGAATCATGCAAACCTCAGGATGATTTCCTGGAGGAGGAACTTAGTTATTGTGGAATGCTGTTTTGTGTAGCAAGGAAAGGCCTTTACACACCTTGAAAATGTATCTATAAATACTAAAATATATTTAAAATTTCCTGTGGTGTTTTGGTGTTACTGTGAAGTCTACTTTCTAGTCTTCAGCTGGGGCAAGCACTTGACTTTGTGTCTCAAAAGAAATCTGTGATATTCCTTTTTGGTTATTTTCCTGGCAAGTAAGACTCTGGTTAGAGATTTTTTTGCACCACTTGAGCAAGGTGAGGTTCCACCACTAGTCGGTGAAGAAAGCTCAGCAGTGCTTGCTATCCCAAATATGTGGTTTGGTGATTGTAAGAGACTAGGGGATATATTAGATTTTCAGGCAGATAAAATTGTTTTTTGCACTTTTTCAGCCACTTACCCCCTCTTTCTAGTTTCCCTGAATTTTCTTGAAAATCCCATTCTCTTGTGCATTTGAGGTTTGCAGGAATATAGACTGGACAGAAAATTTCCTCTATATGTTCAGGAATCTGAGGTTTAATGAGTGTGGCTACTTGACTAAGAGGGTGACCTTTTCTTCTGGCCCTTTTTGCTGCTTGGTCTGCTTGCTCGTTCATTAGGGTGACATAGGAGTCTCCCTTTTGGTGTCCCCAGCAGTGCATTACAGCTACTTCTGCAGGTAGTTTTACTGTTTCTAAAAGTTTGGTAATTTGTGTGGCATGAAGGGGAGTCACACAACATTAACCCACAACTCTTTCTAGTTTCCTTATCTTTCCACAATTCAAAGAAGACTTGAACATATTGGATTTTGCCCATTTCTCTTGCCATTTACAAAACAAGTCCAATTGCAATACAATATTAAAATTCCAAGACCCATTTTTTGGCCAAATTTTTCTGTTATCTAATCTATATCTAGGCCAAGCTTCATTACAAAAAATAATTAATTTACTTTTCTGTAACCCAGATCCCACAAATTTAGACCAATTTCTTCAAGATGCATCTTAGAACTAAGGTGAGAAAGAGCTTAGATAGCACTCAGGACAGGTTAAAGAAGGGTTGAAAAGCTCAAGATGTGGTTGGAGAGGTAGAGGCAGTAATAGGATTAATGAGGGAAATACAAGACAAAGCAAGGCATTATTAAAGGCAATTGGGGAACCAAGGAAGGGTATAAAGCAGAAAAGTACTTTAATCTCTCAATAATAAAGACTTAAATCAGAAATTAAGCTGATATTTTCTAGAGATCACCCTGGCTGCTATCAGAGAATGGATAGTTTTACTTCTCCCACATTTCTGGCAGAATAAAGTATCTTTAAAGGGAACACATGACAGTTACTTACCAAACAAAGTCTCTTGTTTCATCCAAAGTTTCCTCATGGCATTTTTCACCTCTGCCTTCCTCAGAGGATAGAGTAAGGGATTTATCATGGGTTTTACAATTGTGAAGATCACCACCATTGCCTGGTCTATGGGGTAAGTGGCCATAGGCCGTATATACAAGATACATGGCACAAAGAACAAGACAACCACCATGAGGTGGGATCCACAAGTGGAGATGGCTTTGCACTGTCCTTCAGAGCTGCAGGACCACAAGGAGCAGAGGGTGACCACATAGGAGGCAACGAGGAAAGAGAAGATGGTCACACACATCACTCTACTAGCGAGGATTACAAGGAGGCCCAGGATGTGGGTGTCCATACAGACCAGTTTCAACAGTGGAAACAAATCACATATGAAGTGATCAATGATATTGGAGCCACAGAAGGGTATTTGGTACATAAACAGCAGCAGTATCATTGTGTGCACAGTTCCCCCCACCTAGGCTGCCCCCAGCAGCAGGCTGCACATCTGAGGACTCATGATGGTCTGCTAGTGTATGGGCTTACTTATGGCCACATAGCAGTCATAGGCTATAACAATGAGAAGAATGATGCCTACACTACCAAAGAAATGTTCTGCAAAGAGCTACATCTTGAAACTTCCTGGGAGATGGCAGTGTTCTGAAAGAGAGAGTCTACAACCATGTTGGGGGCAATAACAGAAGAGTAAGTCACATCCATGAGGGAAAAGCAAGTCAGGAAAAAATACATAGGTGATCTCAGACTCTGACATATTTTCATGGTTACCACAATGAGCAGGTACCCCATCACTGTGGCCACATATATGATTAGAAACACAGCAGAGAATATATTCTGCAGCTCTGATCCTTTGATGGGCCCTTGATATTGATGACTATGCTTATGAGCCTTTGCTCTTGAAATTGAAACTTAGCCTAGTGTTGTGGGGTGCCTAAGTGTTGCCTCCTGAGAGCCTCCTTGTTGCTCAAATGTGGCCCCTCTCTAAGCTAAATGCAGCATATAAATGAATTACCTTCTCCCCAGTGTGGGACATGGCTCCCAGGGATTAGCCTCCCTGGTTCCAAGGGATTACTACCAAGCACCAACTAGCACTGCAACTGGAAAAAAGACCTCAAATAAAAAGGGAAAAAGGTAAATAGAAATGAGTTCATATGGCTAAGAGACTTCAAAGTGAGTCAGGAGGTCATCTCAGAGGTAATGCTTATGCACATCTCAGCAGGATCTCATAGACTGCCAAAGTGGATACTACCCCAAATAATGGGGATCCTGAGGGCTCTGCAGACACCCAGGTCCTGTGGTCAGGGCAGATAGCTCTGGAGTTTGGTGCCTTGCCAGTCAGCCCTACTATGGATTGTGTGCTCCTGAGAGTGACAGAGACGGACTCAATTCTCAATTATCACTTCCCTACACATGGTCACCTGTCCCTTCTGTTTAAACCTATACTTGCTGCTGGAGTTTGTAGGTGTACATCCAAGAGACTAGAGTTTTTGAGTTCTCCATGTGCCAGCTGGGCCTGGAACCTCAGTAGAGTTGCAACACCTACTCTCCAGTTCATTGTACTCACCCAGGACAACTAACAAGGAGTTTGGGATTGACAACCACCATACTAAGGAAACGAGAGAGCCAACAACTGCAAGCAAGACAGCGCCATCCATCAGCTGTATGGGATCAAAGCCTCCTCTCAATTAGAGGTGGAGTGGACATCACCACCCCAGAATCCTCAGGATTAGGGAATGAAATATGGACTATAGTAGACTTACTGGTATTCTACTATAGACATATTGTGATTCTAGCCTTGGAAGGAATTACCTCATTGATGAGGAGGCAGTGACAACTGGAGGCTCTGGGATCAGGGAGAGGGTAAAACATTTTTAATATGGGGGCTTTTTGGGGACTTGGGGATCATCCTGAATGACATTGTAACAACAGATATAAGCCATTTTATATCATCAGATAACATGCAGAACAGTGTGGGAGAGAGTATAGACCACAATATGAACAATGGTCCATGCTCAGTGGCAAAGCCCCAGAATGTGTTTATCAATTACAATGAATGTGCCACACTAATGAAGGATGTTTATATAGGAGGGTGTGGGAGGTGCAGGGAGTAGCGCATATGGGAATCCCTATATTTTTTTGTGTAACAGTTATGTAATCTAAGTATCTTTTAAAAAATAGAAAAAAATGTTTTTTTATAAAAGCAAGATAAAAAAAAAAAAAAGAAACACAGCAAAGAATATTTTCCACAGCTTTGTATTCTTTGTAATACCCAAAAGAATGAATTCTGTCACTTTGTTTTGATTTCCCATTTATCAAGTACTAATATGAGCTCCAGATGAGAGTTGGAAAACCTTAAAAAAAAAGCAACATATAATTTAAAATTAATGATTATTTGGCTTTGTCTAGTTCCAAAACCTTAGTAAAATCATTTTTTAAAATTTTTATTCATTCATTCATTCATTCACTATCCATGTCTCACTTTTAGTATGTCTCACTTTTAGTATGTGCTATCCATGTCTCACTTTTAGTATGTGCTAAGGAGCTTAAAAGCAGATAATTCATTAATGCAAGCCTTCTAGGTACATTTTATCCTCTTTTTGCAGTTGATTCTTCCATGTAAAATTGGTTTCTCTTTCTCCTTCTTCTCCCTTTACAAATGTTATTATTAATAGGTAACTATTATTGAGCATCTGCCTAACCTTATAACTAGATCTATTTTACAGATGAGGAAACAAAATCTTAGAACATTTAAGAAACTTAAGAATGTTACTCAGCTGGTAAGTGGTGAAGACAGAATGTGGACTATTATTTCTGACTCCAAAATCAGTGCCCCTAAACTTCAATATTGGTTCTCTAGAAATTATGTAGTGAGTTTATTATATACCAAACACTGTGCTAAGAATGTTACAATAATCATCCCATTTTATCTTCAAAGTGGAATAATGTGTGAAGTTCATTCTTCTTCCTGTGCTTTTTTGTAATTTAAATATTAAATGGTCAAAATACACCAGAAGCTAATGATTACATATTTCCTGGCTAACATATTTCTCAATGATAAGGGTTAACAATCATGATGCTCCAGCAAAGACCCAGATCTAGAGTATAACTAATTATATCCCTCTTCATGAACCTGAATAAGCCCACGTCATTCTTTTCAGTAGCCACTGTTCACTAAATGGAACATGGGCTTCTGGAGCATAAAAATTATGACAATTAGACAATTAGCTTTTAAGTTCACCAACTATTTTGCTGGGCTCTCTGGTTTACATGTATTATCTCATTTAACACTCATGATCCTTTATGGGATAGAAACCATTACTACTTCCATTTTAAAGAGAAAACTGAAGCCTTGAGAAATTAAACACCTCATCTCATATTATACAGCTAATATGCTGTAGCACTTGTATGTTGATTGTGCAGAACAAATTCTTTACTAAAATCTACAGCTGGAGAGAAGAACAGATTATTTGGTGTTGCAGGGGAGTTACCACTGCAAACAGGAAGAGAAGCTACAATGAGAACCTGGCTTAAAATGCTGGTGGCTTTTCAGCAGATGCTGGACTGCCACATGGTAGGGAATTTGCAAAGTGTATAGCTTCCAACTGATATTTGGATTATACCACTTTGTGAATGCAGAGTGGACACGCTTACTTTTTACCAACCCCAACCCTCAGCCCTTACCCAAAGTGGAGAAGGACCAGAGAAGACTACAGAAGTGTCATTACATTTATATGACTTAATCCCACCCTCCTCCACCCTAGCCCCAAAACTGAGTTGTTTTTTGAAAAAGTCCTGTGGAGTATAAGGAACACAGGCTTGGGAGTCAGCAAATGAAAACTGGCTTTTTTTCTAAATTGTGTCACTAACTTAGTCTGTTATTTGGGCATGTTACTGGTATCTCTGAGCCTCCATTTCTTCTTCTGCAGAGTGAGATTGGGTTACTAGATGAGTAGCAATATCAGGGACTCAGCCCTCCTCAGACACAAACACTTAGAGTTTATTTGCATTCGTTGTTTATGCTTCTGGGTATGATTTCCTTAGAAGTGGTTCATTTCCTATTAGAAAAGTTGGAAAAAAAATTTTTTTAAGTTTGAAAGCCACAACTCTAAATGATATCTAATGCCCTGCCAGGCATTATGGCTTGAAACTTACAATGCCTATCCATATAGTAAAAATTTATTCAACTTTCTTCACCAGTTCCTCTTCCCCTTACTTATTCTATTGCATTTCCCTGTTCTCTTTTTAGTTATTCAATTTTCAATGCTACCTGCTTCCTGCCAGACTCACAATAGTTTCTTTCCACAGAAATACTTTTTTTTTGCAGGGAAAACCAATGGATCCATATACAGCAAACCTGCCTTGAAGTCACAGCCAAGTCAATTGCTGGCTTTGTCATCTCAACTACCCCAACCTCAATTTCTGTAGCAGCACAATTAATTAAAAAGAAATCACAGGTAACATATATGTAAGTCTTACAACTTGTGGACAATGTACAAAGGGCTTTTTCTCATTGAATAGCCACAAAGAGCTAACTAGAGTAAGTATTACGATTATGTGGATTTTCTGAAACACAAGTGAGAGCTAGTTGCATCACTTCCTCACAGCTTTTTGCTAACATGTTATTACCTCCAGAGAATAGGCAACTAATTATTATGCTTAATAGTCACCCAATATCTGCAGGCCCTTCCTCACAGGACTGCAGTGAGGATTAAAGGAAGTAATATACATGGGGAAGCTTTAGAAAGCAGTATTCAAACATTTCTCATGATCATTTCATTATATCTATAATCTCCAACTTCGGCTTTTGCCTCTGAACCTACCCTCTGCCATCAACCACCCCATCACCTGTCTTCCTCCATGCCTCCTTTCCTCCCCGATGCCTGCATTCACCTTTACCACCATGGGTATTTATTCCATGTATTTATAAAAAGTGTGCCCCTGTATAGTTTATTTGATAGTTCTCTTATTTCCATTTGTAGATGCTTAAGGATTGCTACTTCTTTTACATTTGCCAAACTTACTAATAATTTACTAAAGACACAATGGGCACCAATACAGTTTAAGATATTTTATCAATTGAAAGGAAATTACAATGAACTGGCGAACACAGGAAATGCTGTGCAGCCCATGCTCCAGTTTTGGGCAGGGCCTGTTGTCAGAGTCTGCCTGCTATTCCTGATATTAACCAGGTTCATCGATGCATTTACTAGCTGCAATCTTGACCATTTCTATCCCCACACATGCTCCAGCCAAACCAAGGACCAAACAGTACCTTGCACTTCTAGTTCAGTCTGGAATCACAATGATCCACAGCCTTCATGATATTCCCCTTATTTCTCCACAGCAGGTCAGGGAGGAATACTTTTTCAAAAAGCTGTTCAAGTGAGGAAAGGGACAATTTTAGTTAACCTTTCTCTTTTTCTTTGGCAATCAACTTCCCTCACTTTCCCTAATTATTTAAGTAGAAAACAAGTATTTCTAAAGCTCAGCAGATGCTACAAATCTGAGGAATATATAAGAAGTATCAGATGTGGCCCCATTTCCTTTTATAAGAGGCATGAACAAAATATATTGTGTAACATATTGTTTGATTAAAAAAATTTTATATGTATCCATTACATTTAGTTGAGAAATGTATAAATTTATTCATCTGTGTTTACTTTTTAGTTTTTAATTGTTTATATTTTCAATTATTAAATGTACAAAATAAAGTAAAAAAAAAGAAAGATTAAAAAAAAGAGGCAGGCCTAGTAAACTTTAAAAATAACCATTGAAATCACTATGCACTGAAGAAATGGGAGGAAAATATATGATTTCACCTTAAAGCTAGACAGGACATAAGAGAGGAATACTAGAGGCTCTCCCCAGCAGGAGGAACAGCATGGGTGAAATCCCAGAGATGGAAATAAGAAACATGAGAAAGTGTAGAATAGAGAAAACGGGCCATGAAGCTACATTCACCAGGTCCAATTTAGACTTCAGGAGTACTTTTTAACTGTGTAATGAGCTGCATGTTATTTAATCTTCCAGGTGTGCATTTGTATGAAGAAATGTTTAATTTGTATATTTGTGTATGCATTTTAATAAATTTATAAAAAATATATTATATTTCATACATATATGTACTGTACATTATCTTTTAATGAATAATTTATCATTAATAGCATTCCATGTCACTATATGGAGATTTATCTTATTTCCAAATTTCTGCTTCAGAACAATGCTGCAGTGAATATCTTTGCATATCTATATCTATTCTGAGATAGTTATAGATACATAAATATAGATTTAAGTATTTCTGTAAGATAAACTTTTACAATAAAATTGGGAGTCAAATGGTATGAACATATTACACTTGGATAGATGTTGATAAATTTTCCTTCCAGAATTTGTCTTCCCACCATAAAGAGATATTTTTTCTTATCATTCAATTGTCTTTCTTCTTTATTTCCATTTCTTACTTTTCAAATATATGATACATTTATCTTTACAATCTTATAGGTATGCTTTTTATATTATAAAATAATTCAGAAAAATTTACAGTAAGTTTTTAAGCTAAGTTCATAGAGAAAAGATAATTCTTTGTGGTCTAAGTGGATTCATCAACATACTCTTCAAATTAAAAAAAACCTTAAAAACAATAATTAGCATTTATTAACCTCAGTGATTTTGTCATCTCCTCAAAGTCTCAGAGTTAGTGACTGATAGAGACTGGATTTAAATCCCTGGAAGTTTGACTCTATAAGTGATTTTGCATTCTCAATTCTGTCTGGGCTACATATAATTTCTTCAATAAAAACTTAAATACTAAGATGATTCTAGTGATTACAGTCAGATTTTCAATTTTATGCAGGGTCAGTAGACTTGCAGCATTTAAAAATCTATAAGCATCCAGCTAGATTTGATTCTTATCACTGAAGGAATTCAAAATAACCCTATTAGTACAAATATTTCCCAAGTTTCTTTCTCTTTTCATAAAACTAAGGATCAATTAGTGGGAGGATAATTAACACAGGTAGAATTTTGCAGGCAGGATGTGCAAATCATATTGTGTGATTTTTTTTTAAATTTGGGGTCTACAATTTAACTTATAGATGTGTTTACAGAAGGCTTCTAAGTTAGTTTTATCCTCACCAACACCAAACCATTAGCATCACCATTGCCACCATCACTGCCACCATTCCACCATCTGTGACTTCACCACTGCCATCACAACCATCACCAGTATCATCACCAGCACTGCCACCACCACCATCACCAATGCTGTCACCATTACCACCACCTATGACACCATAACTGCCATCACCATCACTTTCACCATCAACACCATTACTCCCATGGATATATCTATTTAAAACTAAATTTAATAGTTATTATCTTTTAACAGAAATATATACAAATTTTAATAAAAATATTTCATTTCTTTCTTAATCAAAGATCAATAGAGGGGAAGAAAGGAGAGAAAGGGGATTTCATCCTAAGGTAAATTAGAGAGAAAAGAAAAGAAATGGAAAGAACAGTCACACAGCTACACACTCACAGGGTGGGCAGGGAGAGAGGAGACAGAGATATTGAGAGATTGAAGTGAAACTGGATGAAAAACTGTCATCACAGAATCACCTAGTAACTATTTCCAGATATATTGTCTATTCCCTTTCTTGTTGCTTATGAGCACTTTTTGGACACCTACACAAATTATTTACCAATTTGCATTTCTAAGACAGAGTCCAATTCATTTAATTTTTAAAAATTTGATCAAAGGGTAAAAAAGTAGAGTAAGCAAAATAACATTACCTAACAAGTAAGAACTCAAATATAAATTCACGTTTATACTCAATATTCTTTACCAAGTGTATGAGTAATGTTTACAAATAAAGCAAACAGGTATCAGGTGTAAATTATTGGCATACTTCAAGAGCAACATTTATGTATTTATGGAATGTAATGAATTCTATTAACAATTGCCATATTTTGAAAGTGATTTCTATGCAATAATTATGTAATAACTAAAACCTACATATTAAATACTTAATCAAAAAATAAAGATGATTCTTACAGCTTAGCTTTTAAAGCTTAGCTTTCAAAGTAGAAAGTTGTACAAATGAAGGTACTAAAGTCATCTCTAGTATAAACAAATCTTATTCCACACAAGATTCATTCACATGAAAAAGCTTCTTTAAAGCTTCCAAGGACCAGATGAAATTATTCCAACTTGTTTTTTCTAATTATGGAGTCATGCTGTCCAGGATATAAATGGGAGAAAAATCAACAATCATTAAATGTTAGTCATATTTGTAGAACTAGGGTTTCAATTGCTTTCAAAGAGAGATTTAAAGCAGAAGCCCTAAACATCTTTCAGTCTAATAAAGAAACAACAATTCTGGTTTACCTAGAGATTTAAATTCTCTCCAATTAAGAAGAATTGTTATTTAACATGCATTGTTGGGTTTTTTCTCCCCTTTGGAAGGATTTCTTTTTAAAATACAAGAAGTTATCTGATGGCAATTGATATCCTTGAGCAGTTCTGCAGCATTAAAAGCATACTTAAGCCATCATGATTACCTATGCTGAGTGTGTCTAACTGACATACATTTCCTCCTAGATTCCTGTCCTTTTCAGATTAGTTGGTGCCAGTTTATTATTTTTGTGTCTCATTCATAATTCTGTCTTAGCAACTTCTGTTCTGAGTTCTTGGTGTTTTTCACTTATATTTCTGTTCATTAACTTTGATATTGTTTTTTAAATGTTCATTTATTGCTATCTTATGCCCTGTATGAAATATGATCTTCCTGCAATATTGCTCCTAAATTAACCCTTGGCTTGCCCTTGATTGAATTCTAACCTCATAGGCAAAACATGATTATCAGAAGATACAAAGAAGCCATGGATTTGTTGGTCTTATTTTGCTACAACTTCTAATTTTACAGCAATTGCAACTTTTATCATTTTAATAGCTAAAGTGTTGATGGTGATATTCTTAAACAATTAGAATTTGTGAAGCTAGTGTAATTTCTTAAAAACATAAGCAGAACATTTCTTAGAACTATGGTCACTCAGGAGTGGATGTGCCATGCTCTATCATTATCAGAACTTCAATAGATTCAAAGCAGATTAAGAACTGCACTGAGCTTTGGGATGAAAATGAATGCATTGTGAGAATTTAGCATAAAACATAATATTAAAATAATCTTTGAAAGTTATTCTGTAATTTATACATTTTGTGTTTTCATGGAGGAATATTTTTGCTGAAAGGTTCAGATGAAGAAGTCCTGTGACAACTTTACCATAAGCTCCCAAATAGTCAAATTATTCTTCTATGATTGAAGATATAAGTGTAGTTGGATTACACATACTGCTTATGGGTATTAGCAGAACAAAGGCAGCTATGTATTAGTAGTCAGAATATTTCATTGGAATTTTAAATTATGAATTGGAATGCTTTATCTGCTACTTTTCAGCACTGGGACCTTGGGTATAAGTAAATGACTAATCTTTGTTTAGCCTTGTTTGCTCATCTACTGTCAAGGGCAACAAGATGGCCTCTGCAGCATTTTTACCTTCCAAATCTTCCAGCACTGTTTACAACTGGGGGAACCTTATTTGCATCCAGATACTAAGATGTAGGGAGTGTGGGAATGTGGCTTTTATGATTTCAACAACCTTCCAAAATGAAAAAGGTTGGAATGAAGATCAAGGGGGTCAATGCAAAAATCTAAGTACAAGAATAAAATATGTACAATTGCTACCCACAGGAAAGAATTAAATTTTCATTTGGAGAACTTCAAAGTCTTCATTTAAGTGGTAAAGGGAAAGGAAAAAACAGAATGAGAATTCCTCAGTAACTGAATAGTTTGCAGCCTTAGAGCTCTGTATTATAAGCCATTTTGCTAAAAACATAATTAAGTGACCATATTATCTAATGGTAAATTTTCCAAACTTACTAGTTAACCGATATTTTAAAATATTTAAAATATTCACATGGCTTAGAATTGTTTATATCCAATGAAATGCTTTTGAGGATTTTGAAAATTTCTACAAATGTTTTGGTGAATTATTTGAAGTTTATTCTAGATTAACTTAAGTTTTAGTATATTTTGGTTTCACCATACACAACCAAAGATCTGAGTATAGCACACTTTTTCATACTTAGGTTCTAAACAATTTAGGAATTAATTATTTATTCTTTCTATTCATATTAATTAAAACTTTCCATGTGCTTGAGATAAAACAGTGAACAGAATAAATAAGGATTCTTTCCCCCATAGAGCTTCTAAGAGGCTCTAATTCTTAGAATTAGAGCATAAAAATGAGGAAGAGAGAAAATAAACAATAAAACAAAAAATAAACAGCTAGCATGTTTTGTTAGAAGTTTATATGGTCTATAGAAAATAAAAAGAACAGTATGGTAAAGAGGACCATCAGGACTAGGTGGCAGTGTGCAATTTTAAATAGGTAGTCAGGGTAAGCCTCATGGAGAGCATCACATTTGAGCATACACCTGAAGGAGCTGTGAGACTCAGTTATGTGATATCTGCATGAAGGAGTCTTTCTGGTGGGCTTGAGCAGTGGTGAGCTGGCCACTGAGGCAGGAAACCAGGGAGTAGAAGGAGATGAGGTCCAAGAAGGAAGGGTGGGTTCAGATCATAGAGCCTTGTAGGTAGCTTTAAGGGCTTCATTTATAATGAGAGTGAAATGGTGTGCAATCGGGGAGCTTTGATCAGAGAACACCTAACCAACCTGTGACAGGATCACTTTGGCTGATATATTAAGATTCAACTGGAGTGGATTGGAGGGGAGAGAGGAAGCAGTGAAAAAGTTAGGGAGTAAATTTGAGAAAGCTAGAAGAGAAGTGATTGTGGCTCAAATCAAGGCGGTATTAGTGAAGGTAGTGAGACGTGTTGGATTCTTAAAATATTTTGAAGGCAGCACTGGCAGATATTCATGTCAGGTTGAATGTGAGGTATAAGAGAGCACTAAAGAGTAATTTAAAGGTTTTTGACTGAGGCATGATAAGACAGAATTGCCATCAACTGAGAAGAGAAAGTTTGCATGAAAAATCATGGTGTGGGAACAGGAATCAGAAATTCAATTTGGACATGCTGAATTTGAGATATTTATGAGACATATACCAACTGAAGATTCAGTCACACAGATATATATATATAAGTCCTGGGTTAGAGCTCATGGTCTGGGATGCAGATATAAATTGGTGAGTATTCAGCATTTATTTAACATTTAATGCTATGGGGTTGTATATATTTCCTGAAGAAGTATGTATTGACAGAGAAAACAATATGGTACTAGGCAGGGAGTTTGAATATGTGGGTATAGATTCTAGAGGGTGGTATGAGCTTGTAGAAATATCTTTCTGATTGCTTCAAGTTTTTACTACAAAATAGAAAATGAGGTCATATTTTGAGGCTTAGGAATGAGAGAGAGGTAATGGGGATTTGAAGAAAGAGGAAAAGGTATGAAATAATCCTTTAAAACAATAGAAGAATAAACAGATGGAGGGCATTCTGAATGATGTTCTAGTAGCACCGATGATACCCTTGAGATTCATGGTTATGAATTAAAATGAGAGCAGTTAGTGTGGTCCCGAAGTGACACTCACAGGATGATGCACAAATTGGTGAAAACACAGCCTGTTAATCTTTTCTGAAGACAGGCATATCTGCAAACTCCTCTAGGACTATTGTTGAGCTTTGAACAAGAAGCTTCTTAGCCTAATTGACTTTATCGCCACCTTGTGGCAAAATAGCATAAAGGCCAGATTAATCTAAAGGCTACAGAGGTACAGAAATTAGCTTTAACTAGGTCATCCTAATCTGAGCTGGGATTAGGGTGTGTGGTTTATTCTTGTTCCTGTTAGGAAATGATCGTTAGAACTGATACTTATTTGAACATATATATTTTAAGTGCCTTATCACGTTTGTCCACAGGTATGACAAATTTCCAAATCACTTTTTTTTTTTTTAATGTAATGTCAACTCCCTAGTAACAAATTTTTTCCTTTTCCGTTTAGGTTTAGAATCTCTAAGTCTTTATTTTTCTCTGAAAGATCTGAGCAGTGTTCTGTTACAGTTTCAAGTTCTGTTAATGATCTATTTGTCTTCTTATCCAGATAGATTTCAAAATATCTTCAATCTGGTAGCCAGCCTAAATCAAGAGTAGTCTCTATAGCATCATTTATTCCAAATTTTATTCCAAAACTTTGTTTCAAACTTTTTTTATACTTAGTAAAATCCTTCCTCTTTATTGCACCTATATTGTTAAATATGATTTCAATCAGTTTTCACAGCATGTATTGTTAAAAATCTCTGTGATAGGGTTTAGCTTCTTCACTTTGGAGAAATGACTTCTAATTTCAGAGGGCAGAATAATTACCCAAATTCATTGACATCTCCCAAAGGAAAATTGTTACAGTAGAGAGTTATTCCTTAAAATATACTAGTTCTTTCCTTAAGATATAGACATCTTTGATAAATTTCAGATTTTTCTTATAGTCTGTAAAGCTTAAAAATTACAATAAACTCTTAATTTTTAGTTTGATGGGGAGATGTTTTATACGAACCAGCAAAACTTAACAGTCACAGGATTTAGAAGGGATTTGTGACTGTAACATTAAGAGGACTTTTAAATTTGGATTTTTAATATTTGGTACATGAAAGAGAAAGTATTTAGATGAAAACTCTAAAACTTATACTTTTCAATAAAGAAAAACTTATACTTTTCAATAAAGAAAAATGAATCAATGTTGACTTTTTGCTGACAAAGAAATCATATTATTTATATTTCACTTATATTTACCAATTCTGGGAGCTTATATTCCTTTGAATAGATCCTGGTTTCCATTTAGTATCATTTTCCTTCTGACTTAAGGATTTCTTTATTATTTCTTGTAGTGCAGGTCTGCTGTTCATGAACTGTTTCACTTTTGAAAGTCTCGATGTCTTTTTTTATCTTTCTTTTTGAAAGATATTTTTTTCTGAGCTTTAAATTCTAGGTTGAGTTTTTCTCTTTGATTACTTTAAAGACATTGCTCTATCATCTTGTCCTATATTTTTTCCTTTAAGAAGTGTGCTGTCATTCTAATTTTCATTCCTATGTGCCTAATGTGTCTTTCCTCTCTAGCTGAATTTAAGTTTTTCTCTTTATCACTGCTTATGAACAATTTAATGTTTTCTTGCAGTTTTCTTCCTGATTTTTGTACTTGGGATTTGTTGGATTCTTATATCTCTGGATTGATTTATGGTTCTCATCAAATTTAGAAATGCTTTGGACTTATTTTTTTTCTGCCCCTTTTCCCATCCTTTCCTGTGGGGACTCAATTACTCATATAGTATGGCTACTTGATGTTTTCTTACAGTTCGTTAATGCTCTGTTTATTTGTTTTCAGTCATTTTTTCTTTGATTTTCATTTTACATACTTTCTATTACTATGTCTTCAAGTTTATTAATCTTTTTTGTCTGCAGTGTCCAACCTTCTGCTATCTGCTATACAGTGCAATGTTCATCTCAGTAATTATATTTTTCATCACTATAATTTCAATTTGGGTCTTTTTTTATATCTTCCATGTCTATACTTATGATGCTTAATCTTACCATTACTTTCTTGGAAATTGAATACAGATATAATAACTGTTCTAATATCCTTATTAATTCTATCATATTTATCTTTCCCTGTGTCAGTTTCAATTGATTGATTTCTCCTCACTCTATATTATATATTCCTGCTTAGTTGTAAAACTTTCAGTTTATCTTTAATATTTACCTTTAATATATACATTTTTGGATGCTGGATATTTTTATACTTTTATAATTATTCTTGAGCTTATTAAGTGGGACCAGAGAGGTGTTTAGAAATTATGACTAATTTTCTTCACTATAGTGGCAATTCATGCCTGAATACCTGTATTGGCCAACCAAAAGGGTGCTGATTCAAAATACCAGAAATATGTTGGCTTTTATAAAATAATATTTATTTGCATAGAAGCTTACAGTTACTAGGCCATAAAGCATGAGTTACTTCCCTCACCAAAGTCTGTTGCCACATATTGAAGCAAGATGGCTGCAATGTCTGCCTTCTTCTTCCTCTTAAGGCTCCATGGTCCCAGCTTCTCCTAATCTCAGCTGTAAGCTGAGATAAGTCTCATCTCTCTCCCAGGGCCCATTTCTCTGGACTCAGCTGCTTTGTTCTCTCCACAAGGGCATCTGTAGACTATCAGTCTCTCTCTCTTCCCAGGGCCTCTGCCTTGTCTATGGAGTCATCTCTACTCCTCCATGTTCTTCTTCTTTGTATTTGCTTCCCAGGGCTTCAGCATAAAAACTCCACTCTCTGCTATGCAGTATTGTTTTCTCTAAGTTCCCACACACCAAGGGGGCAGGGACTCAATGTCCCACCAATATGGCCCAATCAAACCCCTAATCATAATTTAATCAAGAAAAGTGACACTTCTGAAGATAATACAATCTAAAATGCCCAGAGGAACAGACCTGTTTTAAAACACAATCCAGTATCTATTTTTGGAATTCATAAACAATGCCAAACTGCTACAATACCCCACCTGATGACCTGTGAAATATGACGTTTTCTACTCTGGCTTGTGAGAAACTCAGAATATTTCTGGCTCTCTGTGGATTCTAGAAAGTGTTCCTTCTATTACTTTGGAGTGGTTCTTTCTCTGGACTTGGGTAGTTTCCTTTTATGCATATGATGATCAGTATTCACTTGAAGACTCATGGTGGACATTCCATAGGTCTCTCTCTCTCTATCTCAAGTGTACTCTCTCTGGAACTTTCTCTGGAGCTCTCTTCTTTCTGATACTCTGCCCTATGAATTCAAACCTTGGCTTCCCTGAAATCCCAGCTCCATTTCTTTACTTGAGTGTACACTATGTTCCATCCTGATGCTACCTCTCAGCTCTGCAGCTTAGAAAATCTTTCCATTTTTTATGGATTGAAATGTGCCCCTGCCCCACTCTCACTAAAAAAGTTCAAGTACTAACCTCCTTTCGCATGAATATGATTCTATTGGGAAATAAAGTTTTGAAAATATTATTAGTTAAGATGAGGACAAACTGGGTCCTAATCCAATTTGACTGATGTTCTAATAAGGTGAGGAAATTTGAACACAGTTAGTAGGAAATAGAAAAGATGGTCATGCGACAGAAGCAGTCAAAGATTGAGTTATATCATAGATTGCTGACTAACTTTCACCAGAGCCCTACACAATTGAGAGGAACCATGGCCCTGCCAACAAGTTGATGTGGCACTTCTACCCTCCAAAACTGTCATACAATAAATTGCTGTTCTTGTAAGCCATACAGTTGGTGTTACTTTGTTATGGCAGCACCAGAAAATTAAGACACCATATAATAAACTTTAGTAATAGTAGGACTCACCTTATTTGTTTTTCCTCTCTTAGGAATCACTGTTATGCCCTGCTTGATATCCAATGTCTACATCTGTTTAACTTACAACCAAAAGTTACAACCCCTATTTTTGAATGCCCTTCTCACATTGCTCAGGTTTGACTTCCAACATGAAGCAACTACAACCCCTGACCTTTCATACTTTATGGACAACCTCTTTATCTCACTTTGACTTTGACACCTCACTCTGGGCAATCTGGTTCCCATCCCAAGTACTATGTGGACATTTATTATGTTGAGTCTCATCTGAAACATTTAGAAAGGAATTGTTTAAGAAGTGAAGGGAAGAAAACATAGGAGGAAAAAGAAGAGACCTAGCTAAATGAAGTGTGTGTGTATGTGTATGTGTATGTGTGTGTGTGTGTGTGTGTATAATGAATAATGTTCGTTTAATTTTAGTTTCAGGAATGTACAACAGTTCAATGACAGGCATTCTCATAAATGCAATTAATAATAATAGTTGGTCTAAGGATTAAGATATTTAGTAAGATATTCAACATCAGTTTTTTTTTTCAACCTCAGATTTTGATAAAACACTAATAATTAAAAATTGATCAGTTTTCCTCAATTGACTTTAAAGATAGAGCAAGGGGTCAAGGCACAAGGAAGGAAGGTGAGCTCTATAAGCTGGAAATGGAGTAGAGTGGGTTGAACTGATGGCCAATATGCAGAAAATCCACGATTAGGTGAAAGGGGATGGTTTAGCAGTGGAGGGGGTAATGGTGGTACAAGGATGTGAGTTGGTCAATGGTGCCGGAATGTGAGGATGAGCAGGGTGTGGGAGGGTTGGGATGGACTACCTATGGAACTGATGGGAGGACTAGAGGAAGGAACAGATGAACTGTGGGGATTTGTAATGTTGTGGTTCAAGCTACAATAGTGGGAAAGTTTTATTTTTTGGAAAATATGGCAGGAGAGGGTCACCGGTGCAGGTCGTTGGTGGTGGGGGGTTATGTGCGAAAGGGTGCCTCTGGGGCATTCTACTATGGAATGTGAACATGTTGATTTTAGCATAGGGTGTTAACTTAGTAGGTGGAGACCCACACAATAAACAAGAAAATATTAAACTCCCATCCTGGACAATCCTTCTACATTCTCAAATAAAGGGGCAATAATATCTCAAGTATATAGGTGGCACCCAATTTTTTAAAAAAAGGCCAATATAGCAAGCTCTCAATATTAATGTATGTAACTATGAGCCTTATACTTCAAAAATGGTAACTTAGTGGTTGGCATAGGTTCTGAAGGGATGTGGAGGAAGGAATGGATGGACCATGGGGCATCTTTGGAGTTTTGGAGTTATTCTGCATGATCTTGCAATGACAGATATGGGCAATTATACATTTTGTCAAAACCTATACAAGTATACAGTGCAAAAGGTAAACCATAATGTAAACCACTGACCATGGTTAGTAGCAATGCTTCAATATTTGTTCATTGATTGTAATGAATATACCATACTCAGGTAGGATGTCATTGGTAGGGGAAGATGTGATGGGAGAGGAAGTGGGGTGTATGGGAATCCCCTGTGGTTTCTATGTGACTTTTCTGTAACTTAAAACTTCTCAGACAATAAACTGAAAAAAAAAAAAGACTTTGGGGGAAAATACAGAAGAAATTATCAATATACAAAAAAGATAACAGACTTTTACGATCATGAAAGACACAATGCTAAATTTTTTTTTCTAATTTTTTCCTTTCCTTTTTTATTTTTTGTTTTTTTATTTTATTTTATTTTATTATTGTTATTTTTCTGTTGGCTTTGTTGGTGTTGAGGTTTTTGGTTGCAGAATGGTTTGCAGTGGTGGTAGGGGAGGACCCTGTTCTGGGGTGTTGGTAGTGGGGGGATGTGTGTGGGGTGACACACCTGTGGCATGCCTCTAGGGAGTATGAGTGCATTCATGTGGTAATGAGGTGTTGTCTCAGGGTTTGGAGCCCTGCAGAATAACCAACAGAATATTATTCCCATCCTGGCGAGTCCTGCTGTGCTCTCTCAGAGAGTGTTGAGAATCTCTGTAGTACATGGGCAGTGTCTAGGGGTGGACCAATGCTACAGACCCTTGATATTGATGCTTATACTTATGAACCTTGTTCTTGTGAGATTGAAACATGGCCTAGTAATATATATTGCCTAAGAGTTACCTCCTGAAGGCCTACTTGTTGCTCAAATGCAACTTCTCTCTAAGCTAAACTCAGCATATAAATTCAGTGCCTTCCTCCCATGAAATATCTGTCCCAGAGACTTAATCTTCAGTGTGTTCATACGCCAAGTGAATCCTGAATCTCAGCAGAGTTGCAGCCAACACCTATTCTCCAGTTAATCAGACTCACCCAGGACAACTAACAAAAGGATGTTGATGGGCAATGCTCATCCCAATAAGCGGAGAGTATCTTCAACTGCAAGCAGACAGTTCCATCCATCTGCCCCATGGGGTTAAATCCCCATCTCAATCAGAAGCAGAGTGGGCATCACTATCCCAAAACCTTCAAGATAGAGGAACAACTATAAGGGGGATATGCAACTATGGACTAAAATAGACTTATTATTATTCTAATAATGGAAGAACTTATATCATTGATATAAAGACAGTGGTCACCAGAGGTTCTGAGGGGAGGGACAAGGAAGAATAGGTGCAACATGGGGCATTTTTAGACATTGGAATTGTTCTGCATAATATTGCAATGACAGACACAAGCCATTATACATTTTGTCAAAACTTTTAAAAATTTGCAGTGCAAAGTGTACAACATAATGTAAACTATACACCATGACTAGTGGCAATGCTTCAATATATGTTCATCAATTGCAACAAATGTTGCACATTAATGAAAGATTTTATTAATGGGGGAAAGTATAGGAGGGGGAGGGAGGGTATATGAGAATCCCTTATATTTTCAATGTAGCATTTATGTAATCTAAATCTATTTTACAAATTTTAAAAATAAGTTAAAAAAAGATAGAGATTCTCAGTGATCCTGGCCCTCTTCCTTGTGTCAGTCAAACTTTATATTAGACTTCTGGGGAGACGGCATTGAAGTAGGTAGGCAGAGCTCAACTCTCTCACAAAAAAAAAAAAAAACAATGGAGAAAGGACATAAAACTACCCAATGGAGCTGCTTAGGGGATCTGAAGAACAGGACAGTGCTGTGCATCATCTAGGAGAGAGAGGCACAAAGAGACATAAAGGCCAAAGGAAAACCATGCGTTATTCACCCCTGTGGCTGGAATAGCACATATACTCCACCCTCAAGGCAATTAGCCTCAGTAAAACCCTTGGTTAACTGCAGCCAATTGAGTGAGAAAAAAACATTCCCTGAAAGGAAGAGGGGTCTGGTGGAAGGTGGAGAGTGGTTTATTTCAGTGGGTTTGCCCAACTGAGTGCCCTTTGAATCCTAAAAAAGGCCTCAACCAGCATGGAAGTGACCCCAGGGAGAGAGGAGGAAGGATCTGATCAGGCAGGCTATCACACCCAGCCACTCTGGGAGAGATAAGAATTAACTCAGTGACGGGGCAGAGACAGGAATCTAACCATCCCTGCTCTGGCAAACTGTTAGAATCTTAACTCACCTGAGAGAATGTGGTCAGGAAGAGCCAGATAAGCTTTCAGAAGCCTACCTAACCTGTGGAGTGGGTGTAGCTCAGCATAGGAATTCCTACCTTGCATATATAAGGTCCCTGGTTTGATTCCTCACACCTCCTAAGAAAAGGGATACAGAGATTGAGCCACCAGGTTATCAGGAAACAAGCTGGCAGCTTATGACATGAATGTATAGACTGAGATTTTTCTGTTGTTTTAGGTTTTTCTGACTTGCTATTTTTTATCAGTTTTTTTTTTTAATTTTCTTTATTTTACTTGCTAACACCATGTACCAAACCTGCAGAGTTGAGATTGCAGAGTGATTGAGGACTACCAGTAGCTAGAGCAGCTCTCTAAGGGCATAAGAGAGAACACTGTTTTTCCTGGGTTGTTTTTTGTTGTTCTTGTTGTTTTGCTTCTTGTTTGATGTCTTTTCCACTTTGTTGACTTTTTCTTTTACTTATTTTTTCTACCTACTTTATTTCTTTTCTTCCCTTCATTTTTCCATCTTCTGTCTTCTGTTACTTTTCTTTCATTCTACCTCTTCTTGTTTGATCTTCATTTTTTCTTTATTTCTCTCTCTTTTTTCTTCTTTTCTCTCTTCTCATCTTTCCAGACTTTTAATTCATTCTATTTTTTCTCTATTTTGTTAATTGTTTCATTTTTCTATTCCACCTTTTTTATTCTTATTACTTTGTATTTTTATGATTTTTAATCATATTACTTAATTATTTTCCTCATTCTTGTAAGGTTCCTCTTCTACCTTTTAAAATTATTATTACTATTATTCTTTTTCTATCATATTTTTCCTTTTCTCTGTTCGTAATTTTTTTCAAGGGAACACAGACAACTGCAAGGATATAAAACAAGAGGAACAAAGTGTCCAAAAGAAAGCTTACCACAAAAAAACAAAAATTAAATTAAAAAAATAAACCCTGCAGTAGAAATAGAAACTAACCAACTGAATAAGGCCTTCAAGATAAACAGATGCCTAGACACCAACAAAAAATTGCAAGGTATATTAAGAAACAGGAAGACATCGACCACTCTAATGAAAAAAAAACCTAAAAAAGGAGGAGATGCAGAATGTGGAACAACTAATCAATGATGTCCAAGCAAATATCATGAAACAAATTAATGATATGAATGAAGAGATAAAGGATATTAAGAAGATATGGGAGAACATACTGAAGAAATTGTAAACATACAAGTTAATGGATCTGATGGTGATGAATGGCATAATGCAAGAAATAAAAAAATACTCTGGAGGCACAAAACAGCAGATATGAACAGAGAGAGGAAAGAATCAGTGATGTCAAAGATAGCACATCTGAAATCAAACAGGTAATAGAACAGATAGATTAAAAGATAGAAAAAATACAGCAGGGATTCAAAGATTTGAATGACAACATGAAATACACAAACATACACACTATAAGCAACCAAAGGGAGAAGAGAGGGGAAAAGTGGTAGGAAAAAATGTTAGATGAAATAATGTCTGAAAATGTCCCAATTTTGGGGGGGGACATGGATTTACATGTCCAGGAAGCCCAGTACTCCCCAAATAGTATAAATCATAACAGGCTTACCAAAAGATATATACTAATCAAATTGTCCAATGCTCAAGAGAAAAAGAGAATACTAAAAGCAGCAAGAGAAAAGAGATCCATCACATACAAGGAAGCCCAATAAAATTAAGTGCTGATTTCTCACCTGAAACCATGGAGGCAAGAAGGCAGTGGTATGACATAGTTAAGGTGCTAAAAGAAAAAAGTCTCCACCAATAATTTTTTATTGAGAAATGCTGGCATTCTAAAATGAGGGAGAATTCAAAATATTCACAGATAAACAGAAATTAAGAGAAATAAATTTGTCACAAGAAACCTTCCCCTGAAAAAATACTGAATGAAGTTCTGCAGGTTGAAAGGAAATAAACAGGAGAGATAAGGTTAGAGAAAAGTGAAAGAAAGAAGATTATTGGTTAGATTGACTAAAAAGATAAAAAGAGAAATTTAAAAAAATATATGTCATATATAAACCTAAAGAAAATATGGCTATGTAAGTAATGCCTTAACAGTAATATCAATGAATGTTATTGGATTAAACTATCCAAACAAAAGACAAAGATAGGCAAAATGGATAAGGAAATATGACCCATCTATATGCTATCCACAAGAAACACATTATTTTTTTATTTTTTTATATTTAAATACACTTTAAGTTACAGAAATATTATATATAAAAAAGAAGGGATTCCTATATGACCCACTCCCTCCTCCTCCCACACTTTGCCACATTAACAACATCCTCCATTACTGTGGTATATTTGTTAAAATTGATGACTATATATTGAAGCACTGTTACTAACCATGAACTACAGTTTACATTGTAGTTAACACTCTGTCCTATGCAATTTTGTAGGTTATGACAAAATATACAATAGCCTGTATCCATCACTGCAATGTCATACAAGACAACTCCAATGTCCTAAAAATGCCCCCAAATTACACCTATTTTTCCATCTCCAATCCCTCAGAATCTCTAGTGGCCACTGCCTTTATATCAATGATAAGAGTTCTTCCATTGCTAGAAAATAACAAATCTATAGCAGAATAATGTGTATTTTAGTCGGTTGTTCATTTCCCAGTCTTGAGGATTTGGGGATTGTGATGTTCACTCTGCTTCTAATTGAGAGGGAGCTTAGATCCCATTGGGCAGATGAATGGAATTACCTTGATTGGGGTTGCAGACACTCTCTTTTCCTTGGGATGGGTGCTGTACATCATCATTTCCTTGTTAATTATCCTGGACAAGGCAAATGAATTGAAGAGTAGGAGTTGCAACTCTTCTGTAATTCATGGCTCAACTGGCACATGAATGGACCAAATATTTAAGACTCTGGGACATATATTTGACAAGCATTGTGCTAATTATAGGTTCATATAAAGGGAGCAGAATAACCACATGTAAAGAACCTATAAATTAGTCAAAATGGTACACTGGGAAGCATAAATTCCAAACTAAGGCCCATTGACAGGGTGTCAATTTCTGAGATGTCTGTCCTGCTTATAGTTTCTGAATATCTCTAGAGCCGTCAGCAGCCCTGCTATTTGAGGCACTGTTTAATGTGCCAATCAAAGTGATCCTGCTGAGACTTGCATGAGCATAATATCTGGAATGAATTGCCAACTCACTTTGAAATCTCTTAGCCATAAAAACTCATCTGTATTTACCATTTCCCCCTTTCAGTCAAGGTCTTTTTCCAGAAGCATTGGTAGTTGGTGCTTGGTAATAAACACTCTATGCGAGGGAGGTTCATCCCTGGGTGTTATGTCTTACACAGAGGGAAGGTAGTGCATTTATATGCTAAGTTTGGCTTAGAGACAGTACCAATTTGAACAACAAGGAAGCTTTCAGGAGGTAATTCTTAGTCAATATGTAATACTAAGTTAAGTTTCAATGTCACAAGAAAATTTTCATAAGTACAATCATCAATATCAAGGGCCTGGTGTAATGTTCTGATTCCTTCACTAAGCATTGTCCTTGCACTTGGAGGATTTTTGATGTCCTGTTTTAGAATGCAGCAGAACTCCCAAGTATGGGAATTCAATATTTTTTCAGTTGTTGTGTAGATCTCCACTGAGACAATGCCCCATGAACACTTGAACATATTCATCTGCCTTAGTGTCATGCCCCAGGCACACCTCTTCTCATGCATCTCCCCATCACTGACACCCTACATCAGTGAACTCCCCTGCCACCATTGTGATATTTCTGTGATGCAAAACCTCCACAAAAATTAAGTCAAACAAATAGCTAAATAATATTAAAAAGGAAATGAAATAAAACATTTTAAAATAACCAAAAAAATATTTTAAAAAATTGAAACAATAAAATAAAATTAGACATTGTGTCTTTCATCACTGTATGATCTGTTGTCCTGTAAGTAAAATGACATTTTCTTCCATATATTCCCCTAGTGTCTTATTTTTTCCATTTTATATTCAAAGAAGATTTAGGTTACAGAAAAGTCACATACAGAAAAACACACTTTAGACCCAGAGATGCAAGAGGGTTGCAAGTGAATGGTTGGAAAATGATTTTACATGAAAAAAATAACCAAAAAACAGCAGGAGTAGCTATACTAACATCAAACAAAATAGGCTTTAAAGGCAAAACTACTGTAAGAGACAAAGAAAGGCACTATATACTTTTAAAAAGTGTTATTCTATCAAGAAGAAAGAACAGTAATAAATATTTATCCCCCTAAAAGAGCACCTCAAAATACATGAAGCAAACATTGGAAAAACTAAGTGCAGAAATAGAGGCCTCTGCAATTATAGTGGGGGACTTTAACACATCATTATCACCATTAGACAGACCATTTTGACAGAAGATCAATAAAGAACCTGAGACCTTGAATAATACATTAGAGGATCTAGACATAATAGACATTTACAGAATATTACATGCAAATACAGCAGAATATAAATTCTTCTTGAGCAAACATGGGTAATTCTCCAGGATAGAACACATGCTAGGCCAAAGAACAACTCCCAACAAATTCAGAAA